>APFE031313299.1:172492-227225 GCA_000404065.3 Pinus taeda | reverse complement strand
AACTTGTCAAAGACTTCAGATTTCTTCTTAAGGAAATATATCCATGTATTCCTTGAGAATTCATCTATAAATGATACATAGTACGCAGACTTACCCAGTGATGGAACCTTCACAAGTCCAAACACATCACTGTACACAAGCTCTAATATATATTTCGCCCTCTTACCACTAGAGGGGAAACTCACCCTATTTTGTTTCCCATATACACAATTTTCCCAGAAATCAAAATCCAGAGAGCTATTACTCATAACTTCTACCATACCTTTACCATGAAGTATTCAAAGACCCTTTTCTCCAATATGTCCAAGCCTTTGATGCCACATCATGGTCTTCTCTCCAGAGACCACTAGATTTTCTGCTCCACTTTCAGGAGCCATGGAACTGTTGCACCCATCAACAACAGTGCTACCTTTGTAGCTTGTACAGAGTTCCAATTCAAACTCTCCGCATCAATACCAATGCCCCCTGAACCATCTTGCAGGTATCCTTCTCGAACACTATTTTTACAAGTACATTATCCAGCTTGCTGACAGAAATCAGATTTTTGGCTAATGCAGGAATATGCACAACACTCGGAAGTGTTCTAACCCTTCCACCTTGCAACTTCAACTTTACTTTTCCATGAGAAAACAATTCTAGCCTTTTTGTCATCCCCCAAGAAGACATTGCCACCATCATATTTTTCATAATCGCAGAACCACTCTCTATGGCGAATCAAGTGAAAGGATGCACTTGAGTCAATCAACCAGGCCTCATGATCTACATGTATACTTGAAGAAGCCAAGTACACATCCCCACTTTCATCTGACGTGATTTTTGCCTCTATAGAAGAAGCATCATCAAATCCCTTTCCCTTATTAGGAGCTTTAGATTTACAGTCCCTTTTGTAGTGCCCTTCCTTTCCACATTTCCAGCACACCACCTTTACAGGTTTTCTTGGAGATTTAGATCTCCCACTCAATGACTTATTTTTGTTTTTGTTCTAGGACCATCCTTGTACAGAAAAGGCATCACCATCCTGGCTCTCTATATTTTTTCGTCTCATCTCCTCCTTCAGCAAGGATGAGACTATTTCATCAAACTACAAGGAAATTGTATTGCTACCTATTGCAATAACCAAACTATCCCAAGAATCTAGTAGGGAACACAACAAACTGATGCACTTATCATCATTTGAAATTTTAATATCAATATATAATAACTGACTTACCACAATATTAAATTCATTTATATGTTCTGTCACTGAGTCTCAATCTTTCATCCTCATATTATACAACTTTTTTCATAGGAACAGTTTATTCACCAAAGACTTAGATTGGTACAAAGTCCCTAACTTATCCCAAAAAGCCTTCACTGTAGCTTCCCTTGATACATTCAATAATACTGAATCTGAGACACACAATTGTATTGTGCTCTTAGCCTTCCTATCCAACTTCTTCCATTCTTCATCGGACACTCCCGTTGGTTTAGTACCTGGATCTAACATGACCCACTAATCTTTATCCACCAACAAATCCTCCATATTGAGTTTCCATAACTCAAAACTCTGACCATTAAATTTCTTGATCTCTATCTTTCCATTACTCGCCATCTTCCTTCACCACCAGAATCGATCCAGCAAATCTCCCACTGAATAGGGTCTACCATAGGCTCGAGTGAAACCCCTCAGCAACAAAGGCATCTCCTTGAAGCCAAAACAGCTCTGATACCAAATGTAGGTTTTAACCTCGTCCAGAAATTACCTACATACAAATTTTAAAACACAAGAATATAAACAATGTGAGAGCATAACACATATACACAGAGATTTTCCCCTGGATCCCAAAACTGGGACTACCAGCTTGATTTTTCACTATGTCCCTTTCAATTTTACAATACATATTTATACATGCCGAAGCATCCAATACCATGGACTGAAAACCATCGCGTCCAAAACCATGTGAAAAAAATCATGCACAAAACCATAGGTAGGTCCTCCCAACCTAATATAGGTTCCCAAAAAAGAATTCCGGGGTGCACTCAAAACCCCATGTGACCCCCCCCCCATCCCACTACGAATTTGGTGCAACGAAGGGGGGGCTTCGCCCCTCTTCTAACTCCCCAGTTAACTACGTTAGCTAGTCGTGGAAAGAATATAACACAACCCAATAGATAGAGCGATGTCAAAATTGATTACATGAAGTAACCATGTTGAATTGTAATATGATGACAAGATCACTGTGTTGTGTATCGACAGAAGTGAGAGATCTGCCTACTTATGATGGGTTAATTGAGGTAGATACCTTCTTGGATAAATTTGAAAGGGAAGTGCCAGAAAAACAACGTTTCTAGGCCTTGAATTGGGTATTACACACTACGCTTGCAAGGTGGTGGGTTACGCACAAAGGAAGTTTTGAAGACTAGGGAAAATGTAGAAGGATGATGCACACATGATTTGGAAGGCCTAGGGTGCAGCTGACGGAAAAACACGATGGATGGGATGGTCCACACGTGCATCTAGCCAGGTGGGTCCAGGCATATGGAAAACAACCTGCATGGATGCACATGAACTTTGCGCTAAGAGGGATGGTTAATAAACATGTGTTGCAGGGGCAAATGTGTAAATGGCTCTCGATGTTGGGGAGACAACATGTAGGAAGAACAATCACGCAGAAGGTTATCAACATAGAAGCATTCAACAAGGTGTGTAGTGCATTGAACAAGGTATGCAATGTGCATCGAAGTGATTGGGGCCTGCACGTACTTGTAGTATCATCGACTTATAGGACAACATGCAAGAAACAGACAGGACAGACGCCTTTTAGGCTGGTCTATGGAGTAGAAGTTGTAATGCCAATGGAGTACATCGTGCCTAGTCTATGCATAGCAGTGCTCACATGTATGATGGATGATGGAGCCTTAGAGGAGAGGCTCGCATAGTTGGAACAGCTTGAAGAAGAATAATTTTTGGCTGGATTCTACCAACAGGTACAGAAGCAGCGTGAAAAGGCCTAGCAGAATCGACATATCAAGTTGTGCACATTTAAGGTGGATGATTTGGTGTTGTTATATGATAGTAAGTTTGATAAATTCCCAGAGAAGCTTAGAATGCATTAGATGAGACTGTATTGTTATTAAGGAAATCACAAATGGTGGCGCGGTCTAGTTGGTGAAATTAAATGGTGAACTCTTCCCAGGAGAAGTCAACTGTAGTTGGTTAAAGCCATATACAGGTGTCCTGGCCATCTAACTAGCTGTAGGAAGTATAGTATTAGCACTCCAGGCAGCTGAAAGGAGCTGAGGGAGTATAAAAAACTCTGCCCGGGAGTCAACTTCTTGGATAATGAGCTGGAGTCGACAGGAAGTGACCTTGATCGAAGGTGGGCCATAATGTTTCCCACATCATCGACAAGAGACAGAGAAGGATAAAATGTTTTGTGTGAGGTATCAGAGGGAGGTTGAGTATTCTGCAGAGGTCAACTTCCCTTGAACATAATGGCGACACGACAGTGGACTTGGCAGTGTTTGACATCAAATGATTAGGGGTCATGGTGACAAGGCGATGAGCAGATGAATGGTCAAACAGGATAACCCAAACCCACGGAGGCAAGTGTAAAACAAGATGAGATGTCCCCACCCAGACACGAATGCAGACACATGTCATGTTCAAGAGCAACATACTACCGACACGACGATGATTACGACTCCTTTATTCCCCCACCATTTCTGGTGAGTACCCCGGTTATTTTTGGATGACAAGCTTGAAGGGGATAGCATATGCTTGAGAGGCGTCATTTCGACGGAATCCGATGTCATTAAGTTTTTAACGAGTCTGACAAAGGAAGAACTCGACGTCTTTTCATGTTTAGAGAGTTTGAAAAGATAGCGAAAAGGAAACTCTAGGGGTGTCCTTTTTCGTAAAGTTGTGTCTCTCGAGCCCGAAAAAGTATAAAACCATGCTCGAAAGAACCGCCCGATCATTACGATCGAGGAGTACTTTTCATAAGTAGTGACTTTGATCTGAAAAAGTAAAAAAGCGATCAAAACTACATCGCTTCATGACCGTTAACGAACTGGAAACGACAAGTGTCCGACGATCTTTTCGTTTTTAAACAGTCAAAAAAGGGGTTTAAAGACGACCACCTCCCATGTCCGTTTCAACGAGTTGAGAGGACCAACTCGGCATTCTTTTCACGTTTAGAGAGTCAGAAAAGAGAAAAAGATGACTCCAAAGTGACTTTTTCGTGTATTTACTGAGTCCAAAAAAAGTATAAAATTAAACTCGTTTCGCCATGAAAGCTGCACGAACACCTGTTGCTGCACAAAAAATTGGCGTAAAACCCATCTTCGACACAAATATTCATAAAAATGTTCATAAAATGACTTTTTAAAGCCTATTTATGGTCAAAAAGCTATAAAAAGGTGAAAATGGTAAAATAAAAATTACTTTTCACTTTTTACCTTTGGAGAGCAACATTAGGGCTTTTTGGAGTGCGACCTTCAGTTGGCGATTGCGGCCAATCCAGTGGATCATTTCAAGCACCGTCAGTGCCAGGTAAGCAGTCTTGTCCTTAGCTTCATTTTCATCCATTTGGATTTTTTTTAATTGCATTTTCATTTCCTATGGGGGGAATTTTAATTTTAGGGCTTGTGCCCATTGGCGCGGGTTTTGGGCACGGACCCACGCCAATGGGGTAAGTTCCCCATAGGGCGCGCGCCCATGGGCGCGACTATTTTAGAAATAGTCGTGCCAACGGCCGCGCACGTTTTTTGGTCAATTTTAACAAATCCAAATCCCATTTTCCTGCAATTTCAAGTTACATGAGAGTCTAATGCATTATTTTGGCTTGTATTTGCAGGGCAATCTGCAAAAATGGTGATTGTATGGAAGGAACGGGAACATGACCAAGTGGACACATTGGCCCTAGCTAATGAGGACTGCATGGAGGCTCTCAGAGCATGTGAGCTGAAAAAATACTTCATGCTATCCTATTTACGAGCTCAGCCAGAGCTCCTGTAGTACTTGATCGACTTGTGGGATGTAGAGGAACAGGTGTTCCGGATACGGGATCAGGTACTGGAGTTGGACGTGTCTGATGTCTACTTCTTGACTGGATTGTCGCGACGAGGGCCGGTGCCTCAATTGACTGGGAGCAGGCCATCTGGAGAGAAGATGGATGAGGTGAAGGCCCGAATTTTCCCGGAGGCAAAATATGGGCAGGGCAGTTCGAAGGTGGATATCCCCATCATTCAGGACTTGACATTGCAGGTATTGCTATTCACCTTTGCACGTGCTGTAGGGGCAGAAGCGCCCCACGAAGCTACGAAGAACCACCTGCTATTAGCGATAGAGTGCCTTAGTCTGACGATCTTCAATTGGGCATCAGCTATGATGACCAATATGAAGAGGCAGCTGACGAAGGCCAAGCGGGGCAAGCTGCAACAGTTCGGGTATGGTTCCATCTTGGTGATGTTCTTCTTGGAACGTGTGCCAAGCTTTAGGGCCAAGGGGCCTTTGTAGCAGACCCAGCACCTCGAGAGCCAAGGATGGCTCGATGGGCGGCACTGATGCCGAGGGGTGGTGGCGGCCAGCAGATGTCCTTCAGACCGGAGTTCTTCAGGTGGCTTTGCCGCCAACTAATCATGGTGGAAGGCTGGCCGTATGCGGGGACAGACTTCACTGGAGATCCTGACCTTCCCCTTCCAAATGGAGAGGACTGGGACGAGGAGATTGGTACGTCCTCATTTTTTGATTTTGTATTTTTATGATTTTTTGTTAGTACATGCTTGTCCTAATGACCTGTATATGCATATGCAGATGTCGGCCCAGAGCGTCCAGCTGGCCTATCTCCCGTTGCGAGGAGACATCCAGTAGCAGCAGCAGCAGGAGCAGATCCTCAGGAGGAGGGTGGTGATAGAGGGGAGCTTATCCAGAACCTCGAGGCTATCACTCGAGGGATCCCAGATTATGCTCGGCTAGCAGATGTCCCGCTAGCATACCAGAGGCACACAGTAGGGGTGCCAACTCGCATCCACCGGCTCCTGAGGCGCCTAGTGCGAGTGGTGACGTGCTACCATGAGCACCACTGAGACTAGATATCTAGGCTTTTCTTTTCATGCATAATTTTTGAGAGACATGTTGTCTCCAGATGTATTCAGACAAACATGTATTATTTTTTGATGATGCACGGGGTGCAAACGTTTTGGACACACACACACATATATATATATATATACATATGTTTTATGGTTTATTGTACTTTATGCTTCTTGTGTTATGTTGAAATCACATGTTATGCAAATGCCTATCCAACACATAATTAGCTAATGCATCGGTTAACGTATTAAGTCATCTTGGAATATGTTGATAAGTAATGAAATCAAAATCCCTTTCTAATAACTTAACACGTAAGTACAACCTTAAAATCCGATGATCTCTAATGGAATAACGCCCGTTGAGTTGGTGGACTACAAGTTGAGAGTCCAAGTTCACAATCAATGTGCAAATGCCGAGGTTAATCGCCTCAGCTAATAATTCAATCACAGCACTATATTTAGCAACATTGTTCGTTGTACAACCTAGACAAACCCCTTGAATGTCTACTAATTCACCATGAGGATCGTAGATCACCCATGCCGCAGACGACAAGCTACGTGTACTGCGGGAAGCACCATCAGTGAAACCAACGTAAGGTGATCCAGACATCTGTTCAAGAAGCAAAAGACACAATAAGCGGCAATCACGCCGACATACCAAGATAAAAATATAAAAAACATGCACACACAACACACTTGCTGAAAGCACACGTATGTACAAAAAAGAGAGTGCCTGGACTCATGCATAATATTTTTTAAGATAAAGCCCATTTCGGGGCCTATCTAGGGGATTGCCTTCATAATCAATAACCTCATAGGCGCCTTTTTGCAAAACTCTTTTCACAATGTAGGGCCCGCGCCACATAGGCTCGAGTTTTCCTGCCCCCAGCTTATCGTTAGCTTGATCATAGAGCAGTACTAAGTCTCCCTCAATGAAAGAGCGGGGGTTAACAGTATTATTGAAGTGAGTTTTCACTCGCTTCTTCTGAGCTTCAATAGCTAAGGAGGCTAGATGACGAGTCTCATCAGTCGTTCTAAGTAAAGAAGACGCTCTTCTACTGGAGTAGTATCAGGGAGCAATTCGACGGCTATCTTTAATGAAGGAATCTCACACTCAATAGGAAGGGTTGCCTCCAGTCCATAAACTAACTGAAAGGGAGTGAAACCGGTGGCATCCTTCACGGAGGTACAGTAGGCCCACAAAGCAAAGAACAACATCAGATTCCAATTGGACTTATGCATGCCAACAGTTCTTTGAAGCATCTTGACCAAAACCTTGTTCACGGCTTCCACTTGATCGTTTGCCTGAGGATGGTACGGGGTCGAACTATCATGCCTAAGGCCCAACTGGGTTGTTAACTCAGTCATCATGTGATTACGAAAATGCTTTCCGTGATCAGTGACGATGGCTTGGGGTACTCCGAACCGCGAAATAACATGGTTAAACAAAAACTGCGTCGTGGTGTGACCGTCTTCTGATAATGTAGGCATTGCCTCGGCCCATTTCGTGAAATAATCAACAGCAACGATGATGTACCCATGCCCCCTAGCCGAGTGAGGGTTACAGGTCACATAATCGATGCCCCATTTGGAAAAAGGGCTGACGGTTACAACGGGTTGCAGTGGAGCAAGGGGTGCACGCATCTTCCGTTGGTAAATCTGGCATTCATGACACGAACGGACAGCAAGAATGCAATCCTTGAAAATGGAGGGACAGAAATAGCCAGCACAGAGGATTTTCTGTGCGGTGGCATATCCAGACATGTGACTGCCACATGCACCAGAGTGGCAGTCATTCAGAACTCTCTCTGCTTCTTCGAAAGTCAAACATCGACGAAGAACAGAATCAACACCGAGACGGTATAGGGTGTCCCCAACGATGCGATATGGTTGGGCTTGATGTCAGATCCATCGACGAGCATCCTTGGAGGTCTCGGGACGGATGGAGGATGTCTGAAAGTAGACAATAATATCCCTGTACCAGGGGTCGAGGGTGCTAATGGGAAAGAGGGTTTCGTCTGGAATGGAATCCTCTAACTGAGAGGAGGCAGCGGTGGATGGTAAAGAACACAACAGCTCAGTGAAGACGAGTGATTTCTTAGACTTGGCAGCAGTAAATTCCAAGTCAAACTCTTGGAGGATGACTATCCACTTCGAGTATTTGCCCCCCAACAACTGGCGTGACAGAATGTAGGTCATAGGGTTGCAATCGGAGATCACTGTCGTGGTACGCACCAAGATGTAATGACAGAAGCGTTGAACAGCGCAAATAGCAGTGAGGGCCAACTTCTCGACATAAGCATATCAAGATTCCGTGTCTAACAAATTGCGGCTAAGGTAGTAGATAACGTGTTCAGTGCCATCATCATCATCCTCAACCAGAACCATGCGGATGGTGGTGTCAGCAGCGGCCAAATACAACGTGTAATCATGATGATAATTCGAAGGCCGCAACAAAGGGGTGGAAACCAGAAGAGTTTTAAGATGTGCAAAAGAATCCTCAGCTATGGTGTCCCATCGAAACGAGGTGTCACGCTTGAGTAACAGCGTGAAACCTTTTGCCACTTCGGCATAATTCGGGATAAATCGTTGTAAGAAATTTTCTTTACCCTACAAACTTTGCAGTTGTCGGAAAGAAGCAGGGGGAGGAAGATTCAAAATGGCTTCGACTTTAAGGGGATCCAAGCGGATGCCCTCTCGGGAGACGATAAACCCGAGAAGTCAACCAGATTCTATGCAGAAGACACATTTATGCGGATTAAGTCGGATATTGTAGTGTCGACAGCAGAGAAAAATATCACGAAGATGTGACGGATGGTCTTGGCACTTAGCCGAATGAGCGGGAAGGTCATCCAGATAAGACTGTACGATGTGTCAGATATCATGAAAGGCGTAAGACATCGCACGTTGAAAAGTGGCATCGGCATTCTTGAGACCGAAAGGGAGATTTTTATAAGTGAAAGTACCCCACGGACAGATAAAGGCCGTCTTGTGTTGATCAGCGGGCGCGATATTAATCTGGTTGTAGCCGGAAAAGCCATCCATAAACGAATATATCTCACTCCCAGCACACTCATCAATGAGCTGGTCAATGAAAGGTGTGGGGTAGTTATCTTTCGGGCAGGCTCGGTTAATATCGTGATAATCGACACAGATGCGAATAGTACCCTGCTTTTTATCCATAGGGACAATGTTAGAGACCCAATATGTGAGTGGGATAGGGTAAATGAAACCAACTTTAAGAAGTTTTTCAACTTCCGCTTTGATAGCTGCAGCCTTGCGGGGGTGCACAGGGCGTAAACACTGATGAACAGGTTTAGCTCCTAGATACCTAGGTATCTCATGCACTACAATGTTTGGATCGATGCCGGGCATCTCTTCATAAGATCACACAAAGACATCACAGAACTCGCGAAAAAGAGCTATATAGATTTGAATTTCCTCAGGAGTGCAGGTGACTCCTATGTAGATGTTCTCGACAATCCTTGGTTTGACAGAGATGTCGATGGGTTGGGTCTGCGTAATGTTCTCCAAATTTCCTTTAGACGATACTTGGTAGACTTGAATAGGTGTCTGAAGAGGTTGTGAAGGGAGACACAGAGCAAACCGCTCGAGACAAGCCAACGTTTCCCGAAGGGTAGGGAGAAACGAGGAGCGGTGATGAAGATTGAACCATGGGGGTTCCTCGAGAGACATGGTATCTATGATGGCTTCGTCGGAAGGAAATATTTCCTTTAATGGATCCGAGGAGGCACATTCTCCAAGCCAAGGGGAATAGTTGTATGAGCCAAGAGCTCCGCTTAAAGAAGCGGGTTCAGCAGGAGGAGTCGATACAGCAGAGATTTCGATGTAGTTGAGCTCAGCGGGACTCAACGGCATCTCCTTGCCCCATGATTCTATCTCGTCGATGGGTGGGAGAACCCAAGGATCAGAACAAATTGAAATCATACTGATAGAGGCGAGATTTGGAGGCGGGAGGGAGAAAACACCCATGAGGGCGGGATCTTTGAAGAGCTCGGCTCCCACACTCTCGAAAGGGATGGAGGTATGCTCCACGAAAGGCACATTGCCTTCAGAAGAAGAAGTGAAGAACTAGAGCTGGTCTACTGTGACAATTTTCCCTTGATGAGGGAAACGAATGACACGGAAGAGGGATGAAGCCATGGCACGCATGGCATACGTCCAACTCCAGCCCAGAAGGAGGTTGTGAGTAAGATTTGCGTCAATGACCTCAACTTCTATTTCAACGGTTTTCCCTTCTAAAGTAATCGGCAATCGTTGAAGAATACCATAGGGACGAGATTCTCTCCCATCGAAGGCTTCGAGTGTCATAGGGGACTGGCTCAAAGTCGGAGACCCGATCACTTTCCAACAAGCAATAGACATGATGCAAGTTGACGCGCCCTCAACAATAACTGTACGATGGATTGTTTTCGAATTGATGATGACTTGTATGAGAAAGGCAATCTGATGAGGCAGCCTTGGGACATGGCTCTCGAGATCAAAGGTAATCAAATCTGAATCTGTCGGGTCGATGCCACCGATGGCCGATAGCAGGGACTTCCTCTGAGGGGGGCAGCTCTGGAGAACCTCTAAGGCAGACATAGCTGATGGAGCCTGCACTAAGTCCTCAACTATGCTATAGTGTTGGGCAGCATGAGCATTTGGGTTGTAAGATGATCTCCTGAGTACTCCTTTGGGAGGGGGTCGGATGGTCATCTCAGTACTTAGTCTCTCGATATGGAGCAGACTAGAGCTGGACGAAGGAGCACTTGAGGGGACCTCAAGCTCCTTCCCGGCGGACGACGGATACTCCTTTGTTCAAGTCGTTACATGAACGGGAATGGTTCCAGCCATGAACACTTGGGAACCAAAGGGAGATGAAGATGAAGATGGATCAACCACCATTTGAGTTTGTTGAGAGGGGAAAGGTTCTTTCAGAACCGCAAGAATCCCAGGGGCACCTTTCAACAAACGACTAACCTCGGACCGCCTTGGGGAGTCTTTGGTATAGTGATCCTCATCACAGATGAGACAAGGATACTTGGGTTTGCACTTAGCTCCCTCCTCGGATGGAGGTTTGGAGGAATCCTGTTTAGGTTGCTCAGACTTATTCTTTGCTTTCCCCTTTTTCTTTCCTTTCGAGGCCTTATTCGCCATGGTGGATTGGACGGTGTTAACCTCGGAAGTACTTCCAGAATTAGAACCACCCTGAGAAGTGTTTTCACTAGAAGCATTTAGTTTTGGCTTCCCAGGGTTCGAGGATGATTTTTTCGATGACGGATTCACAGAGCCAATGACTCCATCAACAGATGGTTTTGGTGGAGCTTTGGATGTACCGTGTCTCAGGGCATCAGGAAAATACTCATACGAAGTACCTGACTGAGAGTAAACTATGTCAAGGTACTGAGCACGCGCGATAGCTTGCTCTTCAGTTACGCAAGCTCCCATGGCAATGTCCCATGAAATCTTAGGGACAAAGGAAGTTGTGAACCAATCGGTGAGGAGTTGATCAGGAATCCAAAACTTGATCAACCGACGACACCTTCTGCATTCATGTATATGATCCGAGATGTGCGTAGCCATGTCCTGCTTGAGAGACATAAGGAGATGGGTCCCCGTCTCGTACTGAATGAGTAACTGAAAATGAGTGAGGAATGCCATCGCCAATGAGTTGAAATCTTGAAAAGACGCACGTGTCAATTCAATGTACCATTTAACAGCGGAGTCGGTGAGAGTCCTTTGGAACAGGCGGAGCCGAACTGAATCGTCAAGCCATGAATTGGACGAACACCATAGGTGATAAGTCATTACATGGGCTTGAGGATCCTCTCCAGCTTTGCCATCGAATTTGGGACAATCGCCGGGTATCTTAGTTGGAACTGGTGGCCATTGTGGATTATGCAAAATAGGATCATTAGTTAACTTCAACACATCGGGCAGTTCCAACGTTGCTAGAAATGGTAGTTGTGGGTTGAAGGACATCTGCGGATGTGAGGTAGGGCCAGAGTTCCATCCAGTTGCCGGTTGCCCCCATTGACTTTGTCCGGATGGACCAGGTCCAAAAGGGCCTTGTCCATAGGAACTCTGTCCATAAGGGTTATATCCATAACTGGATGGTTGATTCTGGTTCTGCCCCCCAGCACCCCATTGGTTACCATACTGACCGGCACTAGGCTACGTTTGATAAGAAGGTTGGGATTGATATCCACCTTGCTGTTGGAGACCAGTTTGATTGTGGGGCTGATAACCGGGTTGAGCTTGAGAAGCAGGAACCATTTGCATACCTGGTTGAGCAGGCCCAGAGAGATATCCTTGCGAAGACTGAGGTTGGGCCATCTGGCCGGAAGGTTGTCCCGGTTGGATCTGAGACGGACCTACTTGCCCAGAAGGTTGAGCTTGCTGAGTTTTTGGTTGTCCTTGCACAACCGAAGGTTGTCCTTGTAGACCAGATGGCTGACTAGGCTGAGCAGTGGGCTGGCCTTGCTGCATGTAAGGCTAGCCACCTTGCCCAGAAGGGTAGCCTTGCTGGTTTTCGGGTTGTCCTTGCTACGCGTAAGGTTGTCTCGGATTCCCGTAGGGTTGACCCGAAGGGTATCCCTGCTGGACTCCAGGTTGTCCTTGTTGAGCATAAGGTTGTCCTGGGTTTCCAAAAGGTTGCCCAAGATATGTAAAAGATGGACCACCAGAGGTCGAAGGTTGTCCCTGGGAGGGTTGTCCTTGCGAGCCTCTAGGTTGCCCTGGATAGGTTTGGCCATAATACTACTGCCCATAATTAGGATGAGTGTAGGATGGCTGACCCTGGTATGATGGTCCTTGGGACGGTTGCCCTTGACCCGGACGGAACTGGCCACCACCATAACTGGTGGTACCCCAAGCGACATTCAATGGAATTGAAGACTCAACCGTGGGTTGAGCTAGCAAGGAGGTATACAAATGATGACCTATAGGGTCATAATAGGGGCCTTGTGCTCCTGGATTTTGGATAGCATGCAAGTACTAAGAATATGCCCCCCCTACTGAAATGGCATCAGAATAAGGCGGGGCACTGCTTGCAGGGTGAACAACTCTGGCAGCATGTGCCAATTGACCATTACGTACCGGACCATGGGATGGGCTAGCAACAGTAGTTACGATGGAGGATGTCGTAACGAAACTAGCAACTGGAGTCAACGATGCGACACAAATGGTCAGATTGGTCGGAACTGACGTGACAACGGTATGGTGAACTTGGGAAACAAAAGGTCCTGTAGTGGGAACAATGTTATTATCCCACATAGAAGAGGAACTCCCAGAGCCCATGGCATCCCTCAGAGATCTATAGCGTGCAGGCACTGTAATACCGAGAGGTGTACTAGTGTAGGGTGTAGATATGACCGAGGATGTGGCCAGGATAGGAGTCTCAATACTCAACATAATAGGTGTTCCACTCGATACAGGAGATGTGTCTTCCATATCAGAGGAAGCCATCGGGGTTGAAACACCAGTAGGAGTAGAGGGAAAATCCTCTTCGGAGGGCTCCCAAACAGAGTTCCAAAACAAATCATAAAGCTCGTCCTCTGGAGCACGAGAGTTCAACGGTTGGACACTTGGAATAACAGGAAAAGTGTCACCACAAACTGGTGTCTCAAGAGCAGCAGAAGAAGGAGACCCTTGGTCACTTGGGACGGGAGACGGGATCGATGGATCCACCAGGATGATTGAATCAAACAAAAATCCTAGACAAGCTAACGATAAAAGACCCTACTCAGAACTAACGCACACAAGATCTAACAAGGTAAATGTAATCGTGGTCGAATAAATTTTTAAGACATTAGGACACAACTTGACCTTTTCATGTTTTAAGAGTTGAGAAAAGGATGAAAGATGACTCTAGTCGCCTTCGAATATTTAGTGAGCCTGAAGTGACAAATGCTCAAGTGAGCCTTTTCTTTTAAGGAGTCCGAAAAGGATCAAAAAGTGACTACTCTGGAGAAACTAGGCAAGGGGTTTACCAGACAATCCGTAAAACTGCATATACACCTTAACAATCATATGAAAGCCAAGGACTTTCCATACGGCAGTCAATCTTCCGAATGCTGTGTTCGGTGCTTTACGGGCTGTAAGGCGGCAGACACGGCTTCCTGTGGATCAAGGATGATAACCTAGTGGAGTCTCCCCATATATACGCGACGGTACGTGGGAGCACAAGTCCGTACTAGACCATAGTTGAGTCACACAAGGAGGAATCACCCAACCTTAATGAGAGAACAAAAGTGACTAGGTTTAACGATGCCAGAGCACGTCTCTAGCCTAGACCTATAGAATGTGAGCGTTATGTTCCAATGCATTTTTAAGTTCATTCGATTTATTTTAAAGTTGATCTTGAGTTAAGTTTCGGTTTTCAGGTCCTACCGTATGTAATTTCTCAAAATCCCTAAATGCAATCTATATGCCAAAACATGTCATTCCATTCGATGAATGCTAATTACAAGAGAGTTAAAGAGCTTTCATGCAAACGAAACGATCACAAACAAAAAAGAGTTTCCCTAATGCAGCTAATGCAAATCAATAAACTTTTCTTTAAGATCACTAAATCACTAATTGAAATGAAAAGTCATAACTTTCATTAACTGTTTCAAAGCAAAAGAGATTTTCTTTTCAATAACAGCAAAATGCACTAAAGAACTTTTTGAGAAATAACACTAACAAATTCTAACCAATACACACACGTTCAGTTCCTCAAAACACAAATCAAACATCCAAAGAATCAATAAGATCCCAAAGCGAACAATGAGCCGTGTGATCTGGGCTCAAAGTGAGATGAAGTGGAATTCAAGTGAAGACGAAGCAAATCACTCAAATAACGCAATGAAGCGATCCATAACTACTCAACAAGTGTAAAGGAGAAAACAAGAGAGTCGACCGGGCAACAAAAAGATCAAAACACCTTAGGAAGGCTCGATTCACAAGGCCACTAGATGCCCTAGGGCTAGAAATTCGAAATCGGGAGAAAAAAGCAAACACCCAAAGGGTAGCGATCAAAACTAGTCAAATCACACTCCAAGACACTCCAGTAGTCTAATAAATGTACTTAGGACAAAATAAAAGCTCAAAAAATTAAGAACCAGGCAAACTTCAAAAGTTTACAGGCCTAGCGCGACTGTCAGGCTGCAACAAGCGCCTTTCAGGGATTGGCGCGGGTTGTCAATGTGCAATTTGCGCCAACTGGCGCGACTATCACGCTATAAACTAGCGCCAATCGAGTTTGCTAAGGAAAAATTAAAAATAAAAGAACCAAGGGCAAACCAGCAATACCTAAGTACTCTCGAGAGGCAAAAACAACACAGGTATCCAACCCAGAAAGCAAAGAAAGCGGGAGAAACCAAGGAAACAATCAAGGAACAAGGCTAGTCCCAAGTCGTTCAGTTTGCAAACCAAACCAGAGATGGACTAAAGTAGCATTGATCTACTTCGCTAATGCAAAGCAATAGCATTTCAAAGGCTATCTGGCCAGACTTCAGGCTCCGTCTAAAGTTTACAAATCAAATAACAAGACAAGATAAACAAACAAGGCGAAAACCAACTCCCCAACGGAGTCGCCAAATTGTTGTACACGTAAATCCCCTCTGCGGACAGAGGCGATCCCACTAGCCTAAACAGGGTCAAGCAAAAATCGAACAACGCTAACACGCAGGTTCCTAATTGCAAAATAAAGGCCAATGATAAGAGCCTACCTCGAATCCAATGCTTATATTTATAGAAGAGTTGTCGCTTCCGTTCTTTCGCTTCAGCTAGTTAGAATCCTCACGATCTTCATGAACAGACACCTGCACATGCAAAGAACAAGACAAATACAAGCATAAAATCCAAGAAATGCAACTATGTATCGGTCAGAAAGGATACAACTCAAACATCATAATAAAGACACATGAGTGGAACCATAATGATAGTCGTCTATTATTATTTATAAACAAAAGAGAATACAACCAAGTTCTGACGTCAAATCCTCCTTTGGCTGGGTGAATCAGCAACACATGCCTTGCAAAGCTTGTAAGGGATGGGAACAAGCCTCTCTCTCCTGATCACTTGGACATGGATCTCCTCTTAAAGATTTAGCCTCATAAGGATGAACAAGGCCTCTTGCAAGATGAGCTTAGCAATTCTCAGACTTTGGGACAATAGATTTTGGGAGCTTGAAAAGTAGAATTACTAACTAGCTTGTCAAAGGGGAAAGAACAAGCTTATATAGAGGTAGGAGGAGTAGATAAGACCATCCACTTGAGTCATGGGATTGTCATTATCATAAGGAAGCTTCCATGAGAGGTGGAGAACTACTTCCCTCCTTGGGAGATACGAAGCCCAACTAAACTAACTCAAACTAGAATCAGTTCATGGATAAGGTGGAAGAAACCTTCGGAAGTTTGTTTGTTAAAAACTTTACCCAACTGGGTTGGCGCTAGTGTGACTCTGAGACAGAGCGCCAGCTAGTGCGCCCTCTTTGGAGGATTTCCCCCATTGGCGAGTGATACACTGTGGAACAACGCCAATGGAGAAAGGGCTATATTTTTGGGTATTTTACAGAAGGTGTCTTCAGGGCATATGGAGTACATACTTTAAGGGATACAATGCAGGTGTTTTCAAGTTATGTCACTTCTCACAGGTCCCAGAATAGGTCCTCCAATGTACGGGAGAAGGGGTAACAAGGACGATGACAAAATACTGTGTAACATCAAAGGTAAACTATATTGCTTCTTGGCTGATGCAAATTTTGTGCTAGATCTGGTGAGTAAATCTTAACAAAGTGTGAAAACATTTTCTAATTAATTTTAGATTTTTTGGAGATTAATTTTTTTTTATTAGATTATGTTTTTCATCTATATCTGGAATATGACATTGGATGGTTCCAATATTAGATTTCACATTTTTTAATTATTTAAATGATATTTATTTGATTTTCCTAGAGATTCTGTACATTATTTATTTCTCTTGGGAGATCAGATCTTCCATATGTCTTCAAAACTTCGACTCAAATAACAGGGTTATCAAGATCATCTACAAAATATACGTTACAACAATTGAAGCACTTGGAAAATATCTACGAACCATATGCATTCTACTAAGGAAGGTGAACTATGTGCAATGGAGATGAAATACAAATTTGTTGGTGTTTTATTGTTTTAAACATTTTGATTGGTAATCAAGAAACATACATTAATAATTTTTTTAATATATTTGTGCAGATTCGATACAATAGTGAAAAATTGTTTCAAGAGCTCTTTGAATATGAACGAGACAATTTCGGATAAGTTATCAAGTAGGAAAATTACATTGAAAATATTCATATTCACTGACTTGGTGAATATATCTTAAATGGGTGAATATGTACCAATGGATCACAATGGTTGCAATGGCCATGAAGACATCAATTTTCGCTTTCCTAGGTTCACTATTTTTGGGAGAGTGATGGGGGTTGTTGGAGCATAAAGTTGTCCAGATATAAATGGAGGTGGTGCCAATGTGAAGGTTGAACTTATTTCCACCAGCAATGATCTCATTAATGTTGTGTTTACGTCATAGGGAGGCGGTTACACGTTTAGAAATATTACTCCAAGGAAATATAGGATGGTTTCTTCCCATCATGAATACATAAACTTCATCAATCATCGAGCAATATACAAATATTAGGTCATATCAAATCCCACTACATTTTTTTTACAAAAAGGAAAGGCCATGATATTTTTCTCTCTTTGCCTTCGTTTGATACACATAATAAGTTTGAATATTCCTTAAGGATGAGTGTCCAGAGGAAACAATAGCCCTCCATGAAATCAAATGTGAAGAAGTGGAAAGAGCGGGCTCTGTGAGACAACTGTTAAACAGAGGAAGAAGATACAAGGTCATACCTACTGTCAATCCTAGCTAGGATGGCGCTACACATGAGGTACAATGATTGAGGTTTATAGAGTATATTTTCTATAATATTCTCTTTCAAATACGTGATTCTCATGTTCTCTTAACAATTGTCCAAAGATGCTCTCCAGAGATGGAGTTAGGCTTTGGAAATCTAGTGGTAGATGACATCTTTTTTGTCCCAAGTTATGATATGGATCTCTTAGTTGTTTCTTAGGGTAACACTATTTTAGGTGTTCATGTATAGATTTATTCAGATGATGTACATGAGGTGAAGTGTCCTCGAAGAAGCTCATTGGCCAAATCAAGCGCTTTTTCATGCAATATCTGATGTAGATGGGAAATTTTCTTTTAATTTTATTCCACATGGAAAATAAAGGTTGTCGCCATTCTACAAGGGTGAGAATACAATATTTGATGTTTCATTTCCATCTATAGAGGTTCTTGTTGAGCACAATCATGTTAATATATCTAAACCATTTTAGGTCATGGGATTCTCAGTTGGAGGACTTGTGGTGACTTTTGAAGGAGTCTGTTTTGAAGGCGTTAAGATATTAGTTGATGGATGAGAAAGAGATACAATAGATGTCCAAGGATATTACAAACTTGATCATGCAACATCAACACACTACACAATCAAGGCTGAGAAGGATCACTTCGAGTTTGACAGTTTGGAGAATTTCATGGTTGTGCCAAACATGGCTTCAATCCCAAAGATAGAAGCAACACATTATAATATTTGTGGTTCCCTAAAATTAGTGACAAATGGCTATTATGTCAAGTGTCAAGTTGGCTTGACACATGGGTCAGACAATGTTAAGCCTCAACTAAAGAGGATTGATGATATGGGAAACTTCTACTTCGAGGTTCAACCAAGTTAATATTGAATGTCCCCACTGACCACAACATGAGAACATGATTCTGGTCTTCAATTTTCACCATCAAATATTGATGTGATAGTAACTAGACCAATGTTTGGCATTGAATTTATAAAGGCCCTTGTTGATATCCGTGGATCTGTGATATGCAAAGAAGGATGTGACTCCTCAGTTTCTATATCACTTACTTCTCTAGTTGTTGAACTTTGGGTTCAGAGAAGCTTAACTCTTTAAGTTTAACAAATGAGAGAAGTGACTTCATATTTAAGAAAGTCCTACCTGGTGCATTGTGTCTTGAGGTAAAACATGGACCTTCATCTAATTTGTTAGATTGAGATGATGACAGGTGTTGGGAGAGAAAGGTTATTGATGTCAATGTTGGTGTTTCTAATCATTCAGAGATAGTGTTTATCCAAAAAGTCTATTGGTTGCATATTATGTCTACTCATCTTGTGGTTTCTTACATCGTACAACCAAACAAAGAACCCATGAAGTTGTTGATTGAGAAAGGATGGTAGCAAATCTTCTTAGAAGCTTCTTGTGTGCACATTACTTCATTTCTTGAACTCGTGAATTTTTTTTGGAATGTCTTCATTAGAATTCAATGTATTGAACCATAAGCCTATATATTTGATTGGTGAAAAATATCTACTGAGTGGTGAAATACATGTTGATTCAAGTTATTATCCCAAATAAAATGAGTTGTCTCGAAGCATTATTGTAGACGTATGGAAAAAGGAGGGTGCACTTATCGATATGATCGATAATGTCAAACTTGTTTCAAGTGCTAATGGACCAAGCAACATTGTTGTATATCAGTACACTCATTGGGCTAATCTTGAAGATGAAATGATCTTTGTTCTGAGAGATAAAAGGAATTCTAGTGAGAAAAATAGTTTTGAAAAGGTCTTGCTTTATCCAAGAAGTTGATACGCTGCTGTTAAAACTGATGGGTGCCAACCTGCTATTCCTTCTTTTGTGGGGTGCCTAGGAAATTACATTCAGGGTCAGTGCTTCCAACAATCCCAAGTGTTGACATTAAAGTAATTGCTCAAAATGACAGTAGCAATGGTCATTTAAAAAAGGGTGACATGGTTCTTCAAACTTCGACAGGATCAGATGGTCTGTTTTTGGGTGGTCCTCTATATGATGATACTGAGTACTATGTTGAAGCTTCCAAGGGATATCATTTAAAAACATTTGCATAGGACCCCTTTTGAAGCTTAGCTGTATGCTCATCCAATTTGATTGGATGCCCCACTCGACTAGGCAAACCATAAATAATATTTTATCGTTAGTATTCGACCTTCTATGCACTCCCTACGTTTGTGGTCCTCAGTAGACGAATCACTAAATTTGCGTCAAACAGCCGCTAGATATGGCCAAAACCTCTTCAATCGCATTGATTCAAACTACAACCATGTAAGTCTGGATTTTACTATTACTTTCAACACTTTACAATGACACCAGTATAAATGCAGGTTGTATGTGGATTAAATATAGACCAATGTAAACACAGGTTGTCGTGTATGTGTATGTAGGGGCATACATGATAAAATATTTGAGAGTGAATGGGATACAGCTTCAAGATCTTTCATGCTCTATCTTGACACTCAATATGCAATGTGGAAGTAATTACCGCACTAGAAATGGACTCATATCCTAGTAATGCATACAATTTCTTTGTGAACATATTGATTGAAATGATGGGGAGCTTTAAATCATTAAAGGAGATGGTCATATGTGTTGTGCCTTTTCTTAAAGAAATATGTGTCTTCTCAATTTGTTGTTCGAGAGGCTTCCTAATCTCCAATGTTGTTAATGGGTGACAACTTTATCTTGGTAAAAACAAAATTTCTTCTTTTCTTTTACATGTGCAATGAACAACATGATTCAATGTTTAAGAATGTTTGCATTTTCTACTTAGTTGTCAGGTACAACAAAATTTTGTTTTATACAAAGCATATATTGATGTAGCTTAGGTTCTCTATTATGTTTTGGTTCATGATTATGTCCTGTTTGCAGATTCAGTATATCCAATAGATATGAAACAAAACCAAGTAACGACTTTGTTTCATATGTATTCCTTAATGAAAATCTACACTACCTAAATTAAAAAAGTTAACTTGCTATAAGATGTGAAAAGATCATAAAATTCTTCGATGGTTTTTTCCATGATGTTGATAATGAATATTTATATCTTTTACCTCACAAATGAGTGCAAAGTTGGCTTATTCTAGTTTTGAAATGAAATGCAGGAACTTTCAAAATATCCCATACCTCGACATCTCAGATCCCCACTCTCTCATCTCCATATATACATGTTTATGTAGACATAATTGAATTTCATGATAGGGAAATTAGTGTATTAGGTTTCTTTCTTCAGAGCACCCCTTCTCTAGAGATGATAGAACTTCATTTAATTGATGACTTGAGTTATGACGATCCATGATATGTAAATCTTCTTTGTAAATACATGCTTCAAAATATTTAAACTGTTGACCAGTAAAAAGGCTTCCTGGCTTCATTTTATTTTATTTGTTTCTTTATGAAAGGGTATGACCTATGTAGGTTGTATGTAGATGCGAGGATGAATTCTACTATGGATACGAGGATGTGGACACCAGTGGAATGACATACTTAGTCCTGGGAAACATTGAGTATGGAAGAGGATTGCAGTCTCATGGAGTGGGTATGCGACATTTTGCCCCATTTTCATTTTGTTTATCATTCGTTGTTTGTGCTCATTCCAACAGTCAGTTTTAATTATTTATCTTTTTGTCATTTATATCATTAACATTCCATGTTTCCCAGGCAAGGTAACATTTTCGATTGCTTTAGATGAGCATCCTGTAGGATTAGGATGTTCCCAATGAGTTTTGAACATTTGTCCAATATGCCTTGTTGATTTTGGATTGTTATTGCAAGTTATCACTTTAATTGTTATCTGGTTTGACATTTGATTAATAACAAAATTCCATGCTTTTATAAATTATTTGTATGTTAATTTTTGAAGGTATTTAAGAAATTTTTCTTCAGTAGCCACACTTCAAACAATGGATTTCACACTACTAGGTTTAAGGTTTTGGTTAAAATTCCCCAATATTTATATCATATCTCAAGTGTCAGGTTTGGGTTATTTATTTGTTCAAAATTTCCCATGATTTATATCATTGCTCAACCTTTTGAAATTCATGCATTCATTCCATTCGAATGTAACACATCACAACAAGGATGGGCCTTATTAAGCTCACCAACTCTGTTACTATGCTTCATGAATCATAATTCAAATGGACTCTGAATTTGGTTCTCTTCCTTGACTAAACAATATTAAGCAAAATCCTCTCATTCAAACTCAACCCCAAGTCATACTCAAAATTTTGACATGTGAATAATATTGTTTGGCAGCACATTTGACACTCAAGTCCTTGCAAGTCACACAAGACTATCCAATTTTTTTAAAAATTGATCATATCCTTAAATTGTTAGCCCTTGGACTCCTTCATTAAAGAAAATATCATTCTATGATCTTGATAATTGGTCTATCAAAACATGGATGGGGTGAAATATGAGTTAAGGAGTAGAGAAAGAAATTTTCTTTGACATTGCCTAGAATATTTTGAACTTTTGGGGGCACATCATGTGACACTACCATCACCATACCAACATTTTTTGGTAAAGTTCCACTGCAAGAGGCATCCAGTGATTCACGTTCCTCAACCCGTGACCGCAAAGATGATTCTTCCTCAAAATTTTTTCTTAGATGATGATAATGATATATAGTCCTTATCATCATAAAGTATGGATTTTCTTTCTTCACCCATGCTCCACCTTCCCCCTCCCAATTCTATATAAGGATTAGTTTCTCTTGCATGCTTCCCTCTGATTGCAAAGTTATACCCATACCTGAAATCCTCGTCTTGATCTTGGTTCTTATGCTTCTCTTCTTATTCTAAGCTAAGCAATCGGAAAAACATTACCTCCCTACCACCACAAATAGATAAACCATTTTTCCTATACTATCTTTCAATCTCCACAAGAGGAATACTAAAAAATTCTCTAGCTATTTATCCCTCACCAATCACCATAGCAACATCTTGATTTGGACCAGATCCATCTGTTATGTCCATAAGATTGGATTCATGACTATCAAGGTCCTTCAATGGTAGGGAATCACCACATATTGAATGAAAGGGAGGGACACCTGAATTTCCAAACCAAATAAAGGTAGCTCTCTATCCATTCACATAAGCATATGAAAGGAGAAACTAGTTTGAAAAAACCTAGAGAATTTTCATCACTCTCTCCTGCAATGATGCCATAATATAAATGTAAAAAAATTCACAAAAAGATCCACACAGTCATTACACTAATTATGATATTTTTTTTACGAGTAAAAATTACTAGTCACCTTGCTAATTGATGACCAATAAGGGGCTTGATCTTAATACATGATCTATTTTCATCATTACTATCCTCAACATGTTCTATTATTTAGAGTGAGATTTTGTGAATTGGCAGGTGTGCTTTTCCACATTTCAGTTTTTATATCCCACACAATTGGAATCCTGCTACATTTGGCCTCCTCTACTTCCCTAGGCTACATGTGTTAAAGAGGGTAAAAAACACTAATGATATGTTCTTTTTCCATAAGTTCTTCTCATTTTTTGGATGAATTCTGTGTAAATTTTGTTCATGCCAATTATGTTGCAGGAAATAATGTTCCATTATTCTTTTTTATCATCTCTTGTTTATGAGTTAGCGTGCTTCTATTGTACTATTTTGTTACGACTATGTCATGTAAAGATCAAATTGAGTGGGTTTTACATTTGATTTCCATTGTAGTCAGGAACTAAATATATAAGTTTTTTGTTAGGTTGAATGATGGGAGAACACACTTTGATTTCCACTAGTGCTCTCTTTTTCATATACTATCACAAGTGTAGAAATAAAAAATCGCTTTTCCTTTTACCTAGATAAGAAAATGATGACAACTTTGTATTTTGTAGTGACAAGGATAACAATGTATTAGAGATAGAACTTGAGCCCTTCAATTCATCATTTCCTTACCCAACACGACCATCTCTTATTGGTAACGGAGTTTAATTTTTGAACCAAAATTTGTCTTCAATACTATTTCATGATAAAGAAAGAAAACAACCATTATTGGATTTCCTTCAAGCACACAAATGCCAAAGCCATGTTATTTTTCTTTCCTTGGTTAATATATTGCATCATTGTGTTTGATAGTTAATTCCTTGTTATTCTATTCCAATAAATCTCTATTAAATAGCAGAGAAGGATGACCTGGCTATTTTAGAGATATATAATATGAGTTAATTAAAAAATAACTGGGTTATTTCAATTCTTTAAAGAAAACTATATATTCAAATACCAACTCAACTCAAACCAAACTAAAATAGAGAATCCTAGTTATAAAGATGTTTCTCTCCATACCTTATAATGACATTATTTTTATGAATTATACTTGAAGTTGACTGATAATAACCTGGGTTTATATTTCTTTTAGCACCAAATTGAAATCATGGTAAATAAGAATATCCCATTAAATATGACCTAAAGATGAGAATATCACCTTTAGTCTGAGCACGTGGAAGAGTAATTTATGAGGTGTGAAGTTTTATTAGAGGCATTGTTTGTTTATTCTCTTTAGTTAGAAAATGGTTTCCTCTTGCTTTTATGTGACTTTAAATTTATCATATCTAGCATGTTGAGAAATGGGAAAGAATAATGTGTGACATTTATCTTGCGGAAATTGATGTTGAATGAAAGGATATAGAGTTTAACCAAGCTACAATCCACTTTGGTAAAGGTAGAGGGACATATAAAAAAGTTACCTAGGAATACACCATATACATAGTTTGAACATAAGTAATATATGGCTTTTTCATTTGTAGATATCTTCTTTTTTATATCCAAGATATCATAGCAAGACAAATATTAATATTGTAGAAATTATTAGAGGACCTCATTGAGGTCAATTTTTCTAATATTCTACTTGATTGATACATTCTCATGATAGGAGTGCTTTAAATACGAATTAATATGTTACCAAAACAAATTATATTCAAATTTTATACATATAAAGATAAAAACAAATGTTAATTCCTTCATTTGATTGTTACTTGACTCTAGTGTGGGCAGGTTACATGAAATGTGATTGGAAAAAGGATGGGGAGACAATATAGAGATCATGTCTTTGATATGATTCATTTGTTGTTGGAGATCCTTCAGGCACTTCAACCATCGACTTTGGAACTATTTCTAGTAAGTATTCCTATGGTTTTTAATGTTGTGATTCTTTCACCTCATGGTTATTTGGGCAAGCACATGTTTTAGGAATGCGTGATAAGATATTGATGGACAGGCAAACAATTTTTTTATAATTGCAATGTCCATTCCATGATATCCTCTCTTTATTGTTTGATTGTATTTTGAACATTTATTTCGATTTTGTTTTACATTTTAACTATGAAATTGAAAGTACTTGGTATTATGTCTATTCAAACAACAACCAAAGCTTGAAGATGAAATTAATATTACAAAATATTGATTGAAATCTTTTTAACTATTTTGTATTGAAATATTTTCATGCTTATTAGAAAAGTTTACTTTCATGTTGTTATTTGAGAACATGTTGTTTATATACTTGACCAAGTTCATGCATTAGACAACAAATTGTTGTTGCGAATAAAATAACAAGGATTAGACATCACACCTTGGATTATTTATTTTAGCAAGTTATTTACATCTTAAGCTTTTTAGCATGTAACTTAGTTGGCATGATTGTGCCTAATATTTCCCTGAAGGTTGAATGCTAAGTTACTAAGATGTTCTTTTCTATGGTGACTTTAATTTATTGATACAAGTCATCTGCCACATAGTGGCCACTATCGCTCAACTGAAGTAAACTTGTTCGAGTTTCTTGCTTTTATGGGGAAGAATGGATTTAACATTGTTGATGTTGAGGTATATGTAACATAAGTCCTTTATAGTCTACTTTCATTTATATTCTAGTGTTCATTGTCTTTCATGTCTTACACTCTGCATTCTAGGTTCTTTTGTTTCCAGAAAAGGAACTCAGTATTGATGGTAAGGATTTGAAGAAAGAGGAGAACACTAGCACTGGAGCGACAAATACAAAAAGAGAGAGAAGGGAACCGGTCTAATGGTACCCTTAAAGCCAATATCCCGCATAAGACACACACATAGAGACTATTGTTCAAGTCTTCATAGTTGGTGAATTCACTTGCAATGACTTGACAACACAATGATAATGTTTTATAGTGATGAAACAACATTTCATGTGTAAATTGTAGTCCAACCAATGTTAAGTTGGAAACTTATATTGTAATACTCGACATTTCGTATAATATAATTTCCGAGGTTGAAATTATTTATAGTTGCACTTGATATTGTTTAGTATTTTAACTAACATATGTAATTTTGAATTTTCATATTAGATGAACCAATTCACATTGTATGATGTTTTTTTTTTTTTTAATTTAGTCGCAAAATCATACTAACTAATCTATGTTGATTAATAATGAACACATAAAATCAATCTAAAACTACTAAATTAGTAGTTTATATTGATTAATGATGAACGTAAATAAAATGAATATACGACTAAATTAGTCATTTATAATTATTAAGAATGAAAATAAATGAAATGAATATAAACTACTAAATTAGTCGTTTATATAATGAATATGAAACTACCAAAAAATATATAATTGACTACTGCAAATGATTAATTTTTCATTCAAATGACAACTAAATTTTGCATATATACGAGTATTAGTAGCTAATCTACAATATCTTATAACACGACAAAAATTTAGTCATATTTCTTTGATCATTAATTGGTTTCAAACGACAACTAAAATTTGCATATATATGACTATTAATAGCCAATTTACAGTATCTTATAACATAACCAACATTTTGGTCATATTTTTTTTGTCATTAATTGGTTTTCTCAGATGATCGTGTAGTAATATATATTTTTGTATATTTGGTCATTAATTGTGGCAATTAATGACTAAATCAATAACTAAATTAATGACCAAATTTATGACTAAATATATTGCTAGTTGATAAAATTGAGACAGTCAATTAATGACTAAGCTAAAAGCGACTAAGAGTTGGTCGTGTTATAAGATATTGTAAATTAGCTACTATTGGTCACCGAAAGAAAAATAGTCATTTATATGCAAATTTTAGTTGTTGTTTTAGTAACTAATTAGCCATTTTGTACTAGTGTCCATACATGGCATATGTTGCAATCATGGTTTTCCAAGAAGTGACATGTGGTGGCTACTTTTAATCAAATAAATGTTGTGTCCTATCTATGATTTCAAAATTTTCATGCATGTTTATAAGGGTTCCCATTACAAAAATATTTAACTAAAATCCAATTGATTATTTAATCATGAATCTCCATACCATGTTCTCCAGTTCCCTAGTAAGAACATAAAATAAAGATATTGGAAAAGTTCTTTTTATGTGGGTTTACTCCTACGACTAGTATTTGTTTGAGAGGCTTTAGTGCATATATTCCCTACCCATTCATTACATATCTAGCAATAATCACAACTGATGTGACAATGCTTTGCTAAGGGATTTTGTCAAACATATCACTTGCAATATATATGCTTCCCCATTTCACATACATGCTTACAAAGGAATTCCATACAAACATATTCATCTCAAGACCACTCCCTTGATTTGTTCATGAATCTCCATGCTCTATTCTAGAGTTTCCAAAGTGGCACACATGAAGAACCTTATAAAATATTTTGGATTCTAGCCCAATACCTTTATGTATCTTTTTAGAGCTTCAGGGCCTCAAGAGCATTTCATTTATGTGCATATCAAGAAATGATGGTGTTTCATTAGACCATGTCTTGTAAAACAAGTACCATGCCTTCTCTATGGTTCCACATTTCACATGCATGTCTATGAGGACATATTCCACAAAGGCATACAACTAAAATCTACTTATAATTATCTTCACACCGCCTTCCAATGATTTAAATTTGGCACATGGAGATAGAGAACAAGAAACGTTGAATCGATTGGGTGGTATTCCTTCTTGCTACATATGATGAAACAATGTCAATACAGGCATTTTATTGCCATGACTTATCATGACACTCCATGAAATTGCATCTCGTCCAGGATTTCAATCAAAAACTCCACAAGTATCTAATAGACTCCCACATTATGCATATGTGTTGACATTCGATTGTGTGAGAATGTGTTGGGCATAAGTCCCATTTAGGGATGTGAGCATAAATTCTATTTTAGGGATGTTGGTGTGGACTAATTTGCCTTCCTATCAAAGCTCACCTCTTAAAACACTTCTGCAACATAAAAACTTCTGCATAATAATTTACAGTTTAATCCATCATATGTTTAATGCATATAAACTCTTTCAGTCAACCCTATTTGCGAAATTACTCACACAATCAATACACCTACTATTATAATTTCCATTCGCTTTTACAAATTCTTGTCGAGTTTTTGTACAAGAAGCAAATATAAATTCTAGTTGATAAAAATGTACCATTTTGAGATGCTTCTATATTAGCAAAATCTATTAATATGATCACCTATTATGGTAGAAAGCCTTGATTAGGATATCTATACAAAATAATCTCTACAAAAAATTGTACTTGTAGTGAATAGATGAAGGGATTTTATACAGACATCGATGCTGGTGCTACCATTGCATTCAAATCTAGCAATGTTGACTACATGGTCAAACTGCATGGTATAGGTTGATGTACATTGTGTATTATTATTTAAGAGGACTTTATGCATGAAGTCTTATGTTCATGTTTAACAATGATGAAAAATACTACTAAATGAACAGGTCCTTGGATTTCACTGACGTCCTACAAATAATTTCAACAAGGCATAAACAAATGGCTCTATTAACATCAAATTTCTGGTAATGACTTGTAGATTCCTTATTTAACTTCTTAACATTATTTGTATTAATTATTATCTTTTCACTATGAACTGGTTTAGTTTTAGCTCCAGTTAAGCCAAAATTACAGTCATAGAGTATTGCGTTCCTATCAATGATTGCAAGATTTAGCTTAACATCATCATTTCCAGTTTGCAATAAAATAATCCTTGATTATTCAGCATAATCCTCTTCTACATCCACATCGTTAACAAATTCTGAAGAATCATTGAGATATCACTTTCAACATTTTCAAGCATGCAAGCTATGAAATAGAGTTTTGAATTCATATTTACAATTCTCAAGATGATCTGCATGTTCCTCATTATTGAGTAATTTCCCTTCTATAGAATTTTCAAGTTCATAGAGCCATCTCTTCTGATCTTTTTCTGTAAAGAATTGCTAAATTCTAGAGAATTTGACTTGTGAACTAGGGTGTTGAATTCATCATTACAACCATAAAAAAAGACTACATGTTCCTCATAACCTGCATATTTCCTTTCCATATAATCTTACAAGTTCTTAGATTTATCTCTTCTAATCTTCTACATTTTCTGGGAAACATTGTTCAGTAGATTCTTCATTGTAAGATTTAGATAAGCCTGAATATTCATCGATGAGGGCTAATAATTAGCCTTACTCTCCTATTATAAGTTCTTTGAATCTAGAGAAACTACCATCGACGGTGTGCACCTATGAGGCCAAGAAAGGTTGTAAGGTTCTCAGGTGGAAAGCAAGCAATGTCCAATTTCTTTGGATACTTATCAGGAATACAATGGCCCTATTACCAATTATTTTAATTATGTGGATCACTAGAAGGTGTAAGGAGCATGTTCTCTAAGCAAGCCATCCTTCAAAGCAGTTAGATTTCATAATCTTGATGGCCATAACAGTTCTCATTCTCCTTAGGAGGAGAAAAGGTAGGAAATTTTGAAGTCCTTAAGCCTCCAAGCCCAGTGCTTCCCATTTTCCTTGAGCAAGAATGTGAAGGCTAATCAACAGAGTCTATAGTAAAAAATATGATGGAGTTGAAACTTAAGAAAACAAACTATAAAATAAAAAAGATAAAGAAGGAGATATTAGAACTAACAGTCCTCAATATCACACTTCTCGCTAGTTAGTATTCATTTCCCCATTTGCCTCCTCTCTCTCTATAATTTTGCTTGTAGGGATTTGATGTTTAGTTTTTCTTTCTTCCCATTCAAATATTTTTTCCAAAATTGCATAAAGCTGAAGATATTTTCAGATTACTTCTACTTTTCTATCATCAATTTTTATGTGTAGGCCATATATAAATTAGAGAGGGTTATTTACTAAAAGGAGTTGATTGCATCTGGAATTGCAGTATTTTTGGAGGGAACTAGTTGAAATTGATTCTTTGATGGACAATTCAATGAGTGTATTAAGTTATCTCCTTGTTCAAGGTGTGAAGGCTACATAGAGGTTTCTAAATTTTCAATGATGGAATTTTTTGTTATTATGTGCAAACATGAATTAAAATAGGTGTAATGTCATATATATGGTTTCTAAGAACACTCAACAAAAGCTTATCATTTATCTATTCTTGTCAAATATAACAATGCTTGAATGAAAGAAGAAACAAAAGAAATCTGAAATATCTTTTTGATGTTGAAATATAATGTTCTGTAGATTGTGAGCTGATGAAAATGTGTAATCTTTTGTGTATTAGTGTATTAAGCTATCTCCCTGTTCAGAAGTGTCAAGTCTACATAGAGGTTTTTAAATTTTCAGTGGAGATTTTTGTTATTATGCGTAACCATGAACTAAAATAGATCATCTGTGATATATGTGGTTTCCAAGGAACACTCATCAAAGGTTTATCATTTATTAATTCTTGTTAGATATGAAAATGCTTGATTGAAAGAAGAAACAAAAAATAGCTTTTTGGTGTTCAAGAAAAATGTTCTCTAGATTGTGAGTTGATGAAAATGTTGTCATGTTTTGTGTTCCTTTGTCATTGAAACTGAAACTTAGCAAATTCAGAAGCTTCAAATTTCTAAAGATACTTTTAGCTTTTATGTAGAGTGGGCTAACAGTAGCTGGGAAATATTATAAATTTTACTAGTAACAATTAAATAAAGTTCTTCCATTTGTGATTCATCAAATTTGGAAATCTGGAAATAAATTTTGTTAAAGCTATCATAAAATTATTTCATGTGCTCTTTTCCTTTTTGGATTTGAATGCAAAAATTTTGGAAACTCATATTTTTTACTAATACATTGATGATTAATAACAATTTTTGTTATCTTATTTTCCCATGGGCTACCAAATTTTAGAATTTCTACTTTTCTCTGGACAATTTTCATTATGTTGTATGCTTACTTTTCATATTTAAATGCTCACTTTCATCTCTAAATGTTGCAAAGAGATTTGAATTATTGTTTATATGGATGAAACAATTCGCTGTATAGGTGGAACTTGTGTTGTATGGGACTTTGAAACCAAAGGAGTTGCTAAGGAACTTCATGACAAGGACTATGGTTTAGCTATTACAAGTGTGTGTTTGTCTAGGTGTGGTCGTCAATCACTAACATCTACTACAGATAAATCTTTGACACTCTAGGTTGCTGCTGAAGGACAAAAGGTTGCATGTATTTCACTCCATTAGAATGCCTTATATGCTCATCTTCATATTGGATCACACAATCCATATTTGAGTTTGGCTTGTTCGATGGCTAGTGCACCAATCCTTGTGGTCTTCAATTCAATCAACTAGTATGTACTTCCTATTTCAACACAATCTGTTGATACAGAACACACTGCTCATTCTTGAAGTTAATTATTTGATGTAGGTGTAGCTCTTAAATCTACTGCTGCAAGTTTTAATAAGATAGCTGATTTAATTTATGATGGGAATTCAAAAGGGGATATATTGATTATTGATATAGAAACAGGAAAGATACAAGCAACATTTCAGGTTCTTGGGAATGGACTAGTTAGGAAACTTGTTTTTTGCAATTGTTGCAAGAATTTGCTTTCTAATGTAGGTCTCCTAGAAAAGATAGCCTAATGCATTCACATGAGAACATGCTTTCAGGGGGCTTTGAGCTTTGGTTTAGGTATTAAAAGTTCTTTGAATTAGGTTTAACTACTTAACCACATCTCACTTATCATTATCTTTGCGTCATAACACTGTTAATGACTCGACACATTCTAATCCAATTCCCTTCAAGACATTTTTCCAAATACTTGTTATGCTTCTCCAATACTAGCTCATGCAATGTAGGTACTTCCTTCTTCATGCCCTAGGCCTGTAAAATTTCCATGAAATTATGATTTGCTAGTATGAAAAATATGAAAATAATTTTCTTTTCACACAGACATAGAATTTCTCTACCAAATAGCAGCGGAATAGAACATAAGTATTTTCACAAAATTCACAAAATAGAGCACAACAATTTTTTAGGGAACCAAATAGGGAAAACCCTTGCTTGCTTGAGAATTTTTTTGAATAAAAATAGGCTACATCTCTTACAAATAACCCTACTTCAATAGACAATAAAACTAATCTCTCATCCTTGAACTAGGCTTGTTGTTTTATATAGTCTACTCCAATGGTGCTTCTAGAGTAACAAACTTGAATCTTTGATTTGTTCAAGAAATGAAGGTGGTCCCCAAGAGATATGATACTTAGATGAGCTCTCCATTTATCAGACCAACAATGTACTTTAGATCATACTTGATCTTTAATGAGCAGATATCCAATATATATATGAGGCATAGCCTTAAAAGTCTTAGCATACACCAGTGTTGACTATGACTAGTTCAACAACTTCTCTATTTAGATTTTTAAGCTTAAGAATAAATCGAGGTCTTTCATGAACTCCCTCTTATTTGTTGGACAAACATCATCAATAGCTGAACCCAAACATCATATCTCCCTCTGAAGTCTTGCTTTGGCTAATCATTATGAGCTGCCCAAATTAGAGATGAGACTTTCCATGAGGTAATTGTGACATCAAACTTTTAAGAAGGTTCAGGTCAAAGAAGAGAATTTTGAAGTCCTTCATTTAGAGAGAAAAAATCCTCCTACGATATTAACTCAGGATAGTTGTGTTATTTTTTATTGCTAGATGAAATCTAGCAATGTATCAAATTACTGGATCGATGAAGAGGAGGTGTCCTTTTACATTAAGACAATTCATCATAATATCCTTGCTTAATGAAACCAAGATGTCAAGGACCTGTAGTGCACTTTCATCAAGGCAACTCTATTGGCAAGGGTTGTTACAAAGAATTGCACCAAAGTGCCATGCACTTCTTCTCCTAGTTGTTCTTTATGATTGAAAGATTCAAGTGAGCTGCAATTTCGTCTACTATAGGATCCCTGTATCTTCTTCTTAATCTGTCATGATATCATGCATAATGCAAGACTGAAAAGAGACCATTGATGTGGTTGAGCTAGATATGTTGAGATGCCATACATATAGAAGAGATGATATAACCAAGCATCTCTGTTGTGCAAACTTTTATTTCAAATCTTTCAAACTTCCGGGATTGTTCCCTTTTGACATGTTTTCAGCGAAACCTCTGTTATGAAAGTTCAAGGAGACTGTTTCTTTAAAACTGAAAGAGGATTAAAAAATTGAAAACTTCCACTTCTTGGTGCAAGAAACTATCTTTCTTTCCAATGTAACCAAATATCTATCTATAATGGGATTTTAGTGTAACCTCTATAGATAAAAGAAATCTCAACAGGTGGGCTCAACTATTGAAAGAAATACATGAGCTGATGTAGATTTTGCAAATCAAGGATCTCATACTGAGGCATATATACTTAACTTTGTAGAGATGTAATAATCCTTTTATGCTATTCTCCAAAATAATGATGAGCCTTTATTGCTGATTCATCATCCCATGTCTTTTTTTCTAGCCTCTTTTTATATGGAGAATATTTTGAAGAGAAGCTTGGAAAATCAACAAAGTGGTAAAAATATCAATGTACTATCCGTGGCCATGAGTTTTTCACAACTTAGATTGTGAAAAAATCTTATCATCATAATGATACTATCATTGAAAACTTGTTAAAATGCCATGACTGCTTTGAACTTATCTTAATGTTGACTGCATGTATGAATGTAAGATAATGTCAATAATGGTCTTCTTGTAATATGGTGTCTACTTGATTTCTTACTTGTTGGATGCATCAACATGGGTTCTAAGTTTTGGCTTCAATAGTGAATATGACACTACAATGTGTATCAAGATGCTCAAAATTCCCATGTTATTGTGAACTGATTGTAAGATGTTGGTTCACTGACTGTTGCTCATACCACAAAGACTGATCATAAATTCATTCACTATTACTGGAGTATATAAGGAGCTTGATTAAATCCTGTTGTTGTGGCAACCGAGTATGTAATAGCCTCTTTATAGTGGAAGCCCCTTTAAACTGAGCATTATACAATGGACAAACTTCAACTTCTTCAAACTATGTAACAGAGTCAACCATTGTTATCTTGAGTAATGGTGCTAAAATTTAATCAGAGCATAAGTGATATGAAGGTATTGTTCAAAATTGATCCCATCTCAGAGAAATATCATCGAAACTATTTTTTGGACTTTAGGCACCCTTCTTTAATGATAAGCTGGTTATCATACTCAGAAGACTTCTTCGAAGCTCAGACACATTGCAATTAAGGACAATATTTTTCTCATAAATTTGTTCGAATGACTGTTGTAGGACTGTGACCAAGATTAGCATTTCATTGTCACAGTGATACTGTAACAATTCACTTTTTTTAAGAGAATAGTAATCAGGTCAGCACTAAGCCTCTTGATTGATTAGGCCCGTCTACCACAACATTGATGAACTCAGATCATAATAAATTTTGAGTTGCCTTAACTTCACTAGGCAAAAGGATTTGGATTTCTTATTCTGACATATAAACCATTTTATGCCTCTATGACACCTCTAGGGTTACTGAAGGATCCAGAGTCAAGGCAAGGGAAACATCTCCTTCTATATGATTATGATACAATTTGAAAATAATCTTCTAAAAATATCTAAAACACACATCATGAATATTGAAACATACCTTGATGACTTCCAACCTTTCTTGTAATGATTTAGTTTCTCTTGGATTGGTGCCCATGTTCAATGATTAGGTCTTGAAGAAGGCCTTAAGACAATATCATATATTTGTCATTCTTGAACTCGGACTTGTCCTACCATAGAGGGCTTAATGTTACTGCTCACTAAAATTCCTATGCTTCTTAGTGATTGCAATCTCTCAAGGTTGGGCTTGTCCTCACTTGAGCTCTGATACCATGTTCATTTTTACTTAACATGTTCTTGCTTAGGTTAGTTACTTCATTTACCCATATGCCCATTAATCCATGAGCAATCACATTAAACATTATATGACAGTACCTAACGAAATAACATAAATTATTAAGTGAAGAAGACAAGCCAAGATAGAAGAACATGAGAATATGGCTCAAGCCAGGGAAAAACCCCAAGATGGGGAAAATCCTTGAACAATTTTTCTTATTATTCTAATCAAATGTACAATAGAGAAAAAGAGAGTAAAATCAAACTTAATAAAGACATTCCAATGAGATGACTAGTATCACTATCCAAATTCTAAAGAAATGATCCAGAATTATTTATTTAATCACATTCCAGTAACCTGCATTTAAACGACAACAATCACATTCTGTCTTGTTCAGTGGTAAACGATAGTAAAAAAAAAATCATTTTTGGCTTGACCTTCTTTAGCTATAGACTGAATTATGTTTAGTGTTTATTGTCTCATGTCTACAAACCCTTTACTCTCCTCCAAACAACTGACCAAGGTTACACCTTTCCTTTTAATGTCATTGTCCACATTTTAAAGTTGATTAGGGCTAGTTTCAGCCCTCAAGTTTTCTCCACAACTCACTTGATGGAAACGGCTTAGAATTATGACCTCAACTCGAGCTTGTTTAGGCCTGTGGCCTGATTGAAATAACCTCTTAGAGTTTCAGCCATCCTTCACAAGAGGAACCCCACACAAAGCATCCCTAAAATTGCCCTCAAGCCTGCAGCTATATCTTGACCTATGGGAGAGGGTAAATACTGACCAGAATATGCATCTAATCAACTCAGTTTTCCTTTTGGAAGCCTCAACCTCTTGTCTTAGGAGCTTGGCCTATTTAGAGGAGAGAGAACATGCAAAGTAACCCCAACATATCTTCTGAATCGTCTTCAAACCAGCAACAACCTACCCATAGCTTCTCGGCCCTACAATAAGAAAATAAACTCACCCAAACGAGCCCCAACCTTTGTGTCTTTCCAATACCTCCACTTGACTACCTCAGAGATGCAAGAAACATGTATCTTATGAGGTTGAAGAGACCTTACTTTTATAGGAGTTGGAGAGGAGTTTAACTTGGTTAGTTAACCCTAAGCCGACCATTATGAGTTACCCATGGGTGTTTCATAAATTCAAAAGCATATTTCTCCTTATCCATTTTTGATGATCTTTAGGTCAATTTTGGTCCTCTCGAAAAGAAAAATTTAATGCCACAATCATCTTTCCCAAAGGAGTTGTCCAAAGTGGAATTTTCCCTAGTTGCCAATTTTAACATAAATCTCTGGTGTTGTGCAAATATTAATAAAGTGAAACCTTCGTAACCCCACAATGACCTTGACCAACTATGGAGTCCAATCATTAGGACTTTGATGGATAAAAAAGACAACTATTGAAAAGAGAAACTCTGAGGTGCACTAACATGATAGAGAATTACAGATTCGGTACAATGTTGAAGCACAATTTTATTTTTTTCTCATTTTTGTCCATTGTGTGGCTTGACCTTAAGAGAAACTCTCAGGTGCACTATCATGAGGGAGAATTATAGAGTTGGTACAATGTTGAAGCACGATTTTATTTTTTTTCATGTTTTTGTCCATTGTGTGGCTTGACCTGATATGCTTTTGGGATGTTGAGTTCATTTTGAATCACAATTTCATTTCCTTCCTTTATGTCCATTGTGTGGCTTAATCATACATTTTTGAGATGTTGAGTTCATTCTATAAAGGGATGGGTGAATGTTCTTAGCAGTCTTGAGTAGTGTTGTGAAGTATTTAAACTCAAAATTGCAAAAATAGCAGAAGCCTTATAGCCATTCTAAACACTGATATCTTTTTCTAAGACTAAGAACACAATATAAAATAAATTTCACAAATAATTCATGTTGATGAACCTAGTTAGCTATATAGTCACTTGTTTATGGATCATCTTTAATGACCAAAACAAATCAAAGGCATTAAAAAATATTGCAAAGTAAAATAACAAGATAAGGAGTTGTTGTTTGGAGACTTTCGTGGTTGAGATTTGAAGAGTGAGATTTAAGAATAGAATCCACAGGTATCATTTTTAAAAGTCTACGTTTCGAGTCTCTAACTGGACTCATCATTAGGACAATTATGTCGAGAGAAGAAATGAAAATGATAAGGAGTGTCTAGGGCTTCTTCTTGCTAAAGCAGAAATAAATAAAATAAATAGCATAACACTTTAACAAAATGGCGTTTGATCCAAAATGTAATTTTTTTTATCAAGTTGTTGTAATTTACATGTTAACGTTCTTTTATAAAAGGTGATTTTCTCTCACTTTCAAGGTAGAGTGTAAACTCCATGTCAAACAAATTTTTAATTATGTCTGGTTGTGAAGTTTTGAAAAATTTATAGGTAGCAGTAACTCCCTATTCACATTATGTCATTGAAAAATGCATAGTAGTGCTAGATCCTACACAATGTCATTTCATTATAGGGATTTTTGAAAAAACATTATGACCATGGATGTTCTCTATTGTCTTCAAGTCAAAATGAGATGGATTTCTTGGTGAGTTTGATAATTAAAGGAAAATAGCTCATAGATAAAGAAATTCGTAGTCCTTCATGATGTAATTCTCAAGCCTCCTCATAGATATGAAAAAGTAGGAATGTTGCTTGATAATTTTTTCCCTAATCCCAAATACACAAGTGTTGGTTTTGTTTCCTAAGGAATAGAGAGTAATCTTTTTATTTCAGATCAAATATTGCACATTACATTATTTTGTTTACCACTTAGTGAAACTTTCCCTTTGCTTAGAGGGGGAGGGGCTAATAAATTCTATTCCATATATTATAATTGTGCAAATGCCATCCATTTATTGCTTCAATATAGCTCATTAAGTGGTGTGGAGCATGTTTGCTAGGTTTTGAACCTGGTTCATCACAGTACTAGTAATCGTTCCACTTACCACTAGACTACATCTTGTAGTGAATGGTGGATCTTGATTAACTTTTATTTGTTGTGAATATTTTTGCAAATTGGTTGTTCCAGTGGTACATGTTTTGGGTATTCAACCATGCTTTTGTTGCAGAACTTGGATATTGTATATATGGCCCATTGCTTTCTTTTGCAATGTAGGCAATGTGATTCAGTTCTTATTCTACTCACTCCATTTCCAGGCCCAAATGTTCTCTATATGATGGTACATACTGTTGTTGATTTTTTGCAATATATATGGTGCATGATGTACTGAGATTAACCTTGTTGTTGTTATGTTTCCAGTAACCATCAATCTAACCCTCTTTGTTCCATGGTTTACATCCGTGTATCAGTTCAAATTGCTTGTGACCATCATAGATTGGATGGATATTATTATTTGGGTTTTGTTTCTTCATGGGAAATATGAAATTACAGTTGATACATAACTTTGAAAGATCTTGATTTTTACGTCTATATTCCTATTTTGGTACTTTCTGGTTCTCTTATATTTAGGGCCACTTCTCATAGTTGTTTCATGATTTTTCTATTTTCGCATGGGTGTGTTTTAGCTTCCATATTTATATAGCTTTCATACTTCCTAATATTTATCATGCAAAACTCATTCATTGGTTATGATGTTTTTAACAAACTTGCAATTCTGCAGCCTAAACAATACTAACATGTAAGAATTCTTTATTATATTTTTTCTTTGATTAGTGAAATTGTTGACTATTTTGAAGATACCAGTGAGGAAGCTAGGGTATCATTAGATAGTAATATAAATAGTGCACCTCCTTTTTTTGGATCTTAGGCCAAATATACAGAAGGTATATTTCTGGAGTCAGCCTTCGTGCACTCTTCAATGGTTGGCATGTTGGATGCTTATGCAGAGGATGCTATTGAACATGGTGGATGGTAAGGGCTAGAACATGTAACACTTTATAATATTTTCTAATACCTCTTTAAAAGCATTTGAGCCTTTAATATCTATTTTTTATTTTCTTTTTGAAACTTAAAGTGCGTCTTAAATTTAATTAATCTTTGTTGTACTTATGGAACTGTTTTTCACATACGTTTGTAATTTAATATTGTTTTTTGTTTCTTACAAAATTGTATGCATATGTTTGACATTATTATAATGTTGTTTATGATTAATCAACCCTGTTTTAAGGGGTTGTTGCATGGAGAAGCCTCTATAAAGACACAAATGTTAAGGAAAAACAATATTTTAGTGGAGCATTTGGTATAGAAGGGTGACACTTGGATGGTTTGATTATCTGAAGGTCATAATGAAGGATTACTTACTGAAGCATCCCACATCTAGGAAATTCTAGATTATTCATTTATATTTTATTCCATATAAAGTGTAAAATCAAGCCTATAAAAGGAGGTCTTCTATCCATTCACAATAATTCATTGTGGGGAAATTGCATAGACACTTGTATTTGGGGTTGAAGATAAAATTTCAGGTTTGAAGCTTGATTTTGGAAAAATATTTAGGGCTGATTTGCATCCAAAGTCATCATCATTTCATTTCAAATTTATTCCTTCTTGGTTGGGCTTCATATTGTTTTGTTATAGTGGGATAATGCTAGTTGTTAAGGGGCTGAAAGAGAGGTGTGTTGACCTTCTTCCTAACTATTTATGTTATCAAATTTCAAAAGTATTATTCAAGTCTGTTTATTCAATAGAAAGTTGTTTTCTTTTGCTGCCTATGCCTAAATTCATATCTTAATCTTCACTTGGATGATTGATTATTGTATTAGTGTCTCTATTGAGCATCTTTGTTTGGTTGTAAAATAATTTCTGGATATGTTAGATCGGTAGATAAGATAAAATAAGAAAATATAAGATAAATGTATTAATGTCCAACAAATGACTACTGAAGTAGGTCAATGAGACTATTTTAGGTATAATGATGTCCATACAAAGTGGGACTTCCAAAGAGACTCCTATATAAAATAAAGAGACCAAAAGTAAAATCACAATCAAATCTAAAAACCTAGAAGCCAACTCCAGAGAGTAGAGAGGTGATCTTCTAGGAAACCTTGTAGGCCCTCCAAATGCTCCAACCAATAAAAGTCCCTTTCACACTCACAATGGTTGGGTTAACAGTTAATCTGTAAATTTATACTATGTGGGTATGACCTCTATTGTTTTGTATCTGTAACAACTTCCAGGATTAGAAGCAGTCAGCCACCAACTTCATGTAAGGGTTATGTTGGTAGAGGTACTCTTATTATAGGCTCACTAAATGGAGGGCCTTCAAAGATAAAATAAAAATGAACAAAATCGAATATACATCAAATATTTCAAACGTTCACACAACTAGGACTCCAAATCTTGAAGATGAAATTAGTGTTACATGATATTGATTGAAATATTTTTAGTTGTTTTGTGTTAAAATATTTTCATGACTATTAGAAAACTTTACTTTCATGTTGTTTATATACTTGACTGAGTACATGCGTTAGAGAATGAAATGTTGTTTTGAATAAAATGACAAGGATTAGACATCACATCTCAGCTTTTGTTTTTTCACAGGTTATCTACAACTTGAGTTTTTTAGCATGTAACTTAGTTGGCATGATTGTGCCTAAGTTTTCTATGAAGGTTGAATACTAAGTTACGAAGGTGTTATTTTCTATGGTGACATTTTATTTGCTTTGTTTATACATGTCATCTAGCCACATAGTGGCCACTATCTCCCAACTGAAGAAAACTTTTTCAAGTTTCTTGCTTTTATGGGAAAAAATGGCTTTGACATTGTTTATGTTGAGGTATATGTCATATCAATATTTTATAATCTACTTTAGTTTATATTCTAGTTTTGATCTTCTTTCATGACTTACACTCTGCATTGTATTTTCTTTGGTTTTCAGAAAAGGAACTCAATATTGATTGTAAGAAGCAAGAATTGAAGAAAGAGGAAAACAATAACACTGGAGTGACAAACACAAGAAGAGAGAGAAGAGAATCAGTCTAGGGATACCCTTAGAGCCAATATCCCGCATAAGACATGCATAGATATTGATGGTCATGTCTTCAAAGTTGGTGAATTCACTTGCAATGCTTTGAAAACAAAATGATAACGTTTTGAAGTAATGAAACAACATTTTAGGTGTACATTTTAGTCCAACCAATATTAAGTTGGAAACGCATATTGTAATACTTGACATTTCATATAATATAATTTATGTGGTTGAAATTATTTATAGTTTCACTTGATATTGTTTAGTATAGTAATTAACATATGTAACTTTGCGTTTTTATATTACATAAACATGCATATTGTATGATTTTTTTTTTTTTTTGTAAATTTAGTCACAAAATCATACTAATTAATTTATGTTGATTAATAATGAACACATCGAATCAATTTAAAACTACTAAATTAGTCGTTTATAGAATGAATACAAAACTACTAAAAAGGATAAATGAATAATGTAAACGATAAATTTATGATTACAAATGATGACTAAATTTTGCATATATATGACTATTAGTAGCTAATTTACAGTATCTTGTAACACGACCAAAATTTAGTCATATTTCTTTGGTCATTAATTGGTTTCAAATGATGACTAAAATTTGCATATGTATGACTATTAGTAGCTAATTTATAGTATCTTATAACATGACCAACATTTTTTGTCATATTTCTTTGGTCATTAATTGGTTTTTTTGGATAATCCTATAGTAATATATTTCGTTGTATATTTGGTCATTAATTGTGACAATTAATGACTAAATCAATGACTAAATTAATAACCAAATTTATGATTAAATATATTACTAGATGTTGAAATTGAGACAACAAATTAGTGACTAAGTTAAAAGTGACTAAAAGTTGGTTGCATTATAAGATACTGTAAATTAGCTACTACTGGTCATTTACTAAAAAATAGTCGTTTATATGCAAATTTTAGTCGTTTTTTAGTAACTAATTAGCCATTTTGTATTAGTGAGAACTTTAGGTCTTAATCCCAAAACATAGACTAAAATAAATTCCTTAACCTGGAAACATATGCTTCTGTCTGTCTCATCTATGCGATAGCTAAAACTAACAACCAGAATGGAGATGTGAAGGTCCCCCTTGCCTCTAAAACATGAAACTGACCGAGCAACCAGACACACCATGTACAAGACCCGAGTAACTAATAACATCCGGGTGTGCCAACCGACCTCTTTTGTAAAGGAGGTTAGCCTCTCTGTTTTGTTCCTGATAGAGATGGGTGAAGGAAATGTGATTAAATGAAGCTACCAAAGCCCGAACTTTGACCATCCAGTGGAAGAGTGAGGGAGCCCCAAAATTAGAGAGACCCTGAGCCCACTCAATCATAGTTTTAGAATCCTAAATGATGTCAATCTCTTTAAGTTCCACCCATTTGGCACATTGAAGGACACACCAAAAAGCAAGCATTTCCTCTTTACTATTTGTTTGAGCTCCTCTGGACAGGCTAACACAATATGATTATCCTAGCTACAAAACAATGTAAGAACCACATCTATATTCTTTTTCAGATGAAGCTCTGTCGAAGAAGCATATTGGATTTATTGACCCAATTTATTTATAGATACGATTGATGCTTTGTTTCTTAGGCCTCCTAGGTCTAATCTCATGAAAGAAAGGCAATATATTTAGCCTAGTGTGCATCACATCGGGAGGGGATTGGTAAACTTTTTTTTCATTTTGACACCTCCAATTACCCGAACATATGTAGAAAGGGAGAGTACATTAAGAAATACATGCATTAATTGAGGAGAAATCCAAGAAATAATAAATCTTAAGGAAAATTAATACCTCATGGCAGGTAGATACAACGAATGGGCATTGTAAGAAGAGGTGTATTGTTGTTCCATTTTCTCTGCCACATAATGAGCACATATCATGCCCTTCAAAACATTTAAGTTTAAGGGGAACCTCCCATTTCCACATTTTTGTCGACCAATAACTACCAGTTGAGAGTCTAAATCCCTAAGAGATGTAACTATAGGTTTCCTTAACAAATATTTTCCCATCCTTCTTGCTCCCACCCTAGGTAAGAAAATATTCCTCCTTAGACAACATGATGCCTGCATTGGGCAAATTATGCCTAAAATACTACCACTCTGCCTCGTGGGACACCAACAACTCTAAATCATTAGAATTCACTCATCTAGGAAAAGAAAAAAAGGTGACACGCTGGTAGTTAAGCTGACTCATGAAAAGCAAACCTTTGTGATTTAAAAACTGAATTATAGGCTTAGATAATAAATAGAAACCTTCCATACCCTTGATGGTGTCAAGACCAGTAACAACTTTGTTCCCGCTACCAACCTCCTATCTAATATTGCCACAAATTGATTGCTTAGTCAATCATAGACTTATCCATATTTGTGAGGCATTTTTCTTTTCTAGAGCTCCAACTCTGATCCATTCGTGAAGGTTTAAGTTACTAAGTTATTTTTCCCATATGATATTCTGCCATAATCTCGCTCTTTCAAAATCTCTCCAGAGATTTGTAGTCAACAAGGCCAGTTAAAGGGGTCAGTGTCTCTAATACCCCAACCCCAATCTACCTCACCCCTGGAAATAACCTCGAGACAGACCAAATGGAATATTTTTATTTTCCATGTACCATCCCAAAGGAAGTTTCCAATTAAAGCATCAATTCTTTTGATTGTTGATTAGGATAGTTTGTACAAGTGCATGTCGTGTTGGACTACTTTTACCATGATCAGTTGGCCACCCATAGATAACCATTTGTGTTTTGATAGTACAAACTTCTTTTCGAACTTTTTAAGAAGCCAATCCCAGTCCTATTATTCAATCTATATACCCAATTATTTTACTCTCTGTGACAATTTTTCTTCCTTATAAATATTGGAACACTGCTTTATTCAATCTATATCTTCATATTGACATTCTCTTTTTACATTAGACTCTTATACTTGATTATAAAGTATTTAATTTTTTTAATAAATATATGAATTTTTTTCTTACTCTATATATATAATCAATTATTTTTTATATATTAAAAGTGAACATTGAATATTTTTGTTTATAAAAAAAAATATAATAAGCTCGAGATATATATATATATAAAAGAAAAAATCAAAATACATTTAAAGATATTTTATAGAACATTTTACAAGGAATACGATGGAGATATTAAATTCCTTTTGAATATGGATAGACACAATTTCAAAAGTAGGTTAATATTTTTTTTCCAAAAGTATGTTCATAGAAAAAGAATTATTCCAATGTTGTTCTTTAAGAATTTTTTTTAAAACATTTTACAAAAAGTATGATTGAGATATTAAATTCTTTTTTAATATAGATAGATAGATGATTTTCAAAAAAATGTTAATTAAAAAAATATTTCTATGTGGTTTATAATAAAATATTTGAACGTTTCAATCTTGTTTAAGAGATTTTGAATAGATGGTGACTGGGTGTGTGGTTAAGGAACTCTTGGATGTTAAGTCACTTGTTCATTTTTCGAATAATAATAAATGTAGTCTCATTAATGTAGAATAATAATTGAGCAAATAAGTTTTTATGGTTAAAATATTTATTTAGTCATATATATATATATATATATATATATATATATATATATAAATATATAACATTCAAAATATAATTTATACAATGAAAAATTACACATTATATTTATGGGCATGAAAGAAATTTGATCCCTTAATTCAAATAAATTATCTTAGTAATAATAATTTATATTATACAAATATATATATATATATATATATATATATATATATTTTTTTGTGAATAGGTGCTAATTCTATTAAAATAAGAGAGAAAAATATTTACAGTGAGGTCTTAGCCTCAGAGGGCAAATTTCCCAGCCCTCAGCAAAAAAACCAGTAGACAGAGAGGAACAGCTGAACCTGTGTGATTGGAGCTTTCTCAGATCAACATAGAAAAAGGAGCTGTTACAAAAAAACTCCTTGCTGGCCAGAAACGCCAAGCAGAGGAGACCAACCTCAAAACTTCTTCGTCCAGCCACTAAGGTAGGTAATTACAGTGAGAGGCATTCGAAAAAAACTTATAAGGGCTGAGGAGGACCCCAGCAATACAGTAAGCAGAACAGGTGAAGAGAAAGATAACAACATGCAAAACAGAGAGAAGAACAAAAAGCGAGAGCCATGGCAATGACCCAGCCAGAAGAGGAGATTACTCGCCCGAAGTCTGAAGGTCGGAGCCCTTCGCTGCAACCCAAGAAGCCTCGTCGTCACCTACAGCGCCACCCTCGGACTGGTTGATCAGGTGAAGAATGCCAAAATCATGTTGAACAGGGCCACAAGCGACGACTTCGTCTTCTTCAGCTGTTGAAGTGCGGTTGCGGTTGACCCCTGCATCAATAGGGGAATCTTCCTGCATATGCATTGCTGTGAAATTCGGGTTGTCCCCAACACCTTGAGATAGGCTTTCCTCAGGAGAAGGAGGGGAGGAGGAGCTAATGGGATCAACAGGCAATTCTGACTCTTCCGAGACCATTATAGTGGTGGTGAAGGTGATGATGGGCTGGTTGAGACAGCTACGAAAAGTAAAACGAGAATTCTGGAAGGATGAATTAGGGGCAGGCCTGGCGGGGTTGGGGGGAGGCGAAGACGGAGAGGCAGATGAAATGGGGATGATGAGCGGAGAGGGAGACTGACGGGCGCGTCCTCTGGGAGCTGAGGAACTTCCCCTGTGCGGAACTCCTTGGCTTCGAGGCATTGCTGACCCGGAATTCCTGCTGTGAACACTCCACGGGATAGCAATGGGGGACGAGGGAGAGACAGACACAGTAGGCTCAGCCTCTAGTAGATAGAACCCGAGATCGAGCTGACCAAACGAATGCTGCAAGGAATGTCGGAGATTTGGTTGAGGAGGAGCCATTATATTGCAGTTGGGCACCATGTTCGAACTGTGATGGGGCGTTAATGCTCGTGCAGGCTTCAGAATGGAGTGAATGTCGGAGATTTGGCTGAGGAGGAGCCATTATATTGCAATTGGGCACCATGTTCGAACTGCGATGGGGCGTTAATGCTCCTGCAGGTTTCAGAATGGAGTGAATGCTGGACGAGACCTCCGCCCGAACTCCCAACAAATAGCAGTTATTCCCCCGCATTGGTAAAGGGGTTATTAAAAGCTCGCAGGTGGCCATTCAGGTGCCGTTCAGGCGGCGTCATGCTAAGCATGCTTGGAGGGCTATGTGCCAGATCACCCGAGTATATAAATAAAATATTTTACATAATAATAAAAAATAAATTATTTTTTTATTTGTAAGTAATTTTTACAATTCAATGTAAAAAATATATGATTTTTTTAGTATTTAGTAAATCAATAATCTATTTGTAAGTAATTCCTTTAATATTTAGGAAACAATTATTTTATTTGTAAGTAATTTTTACAATTCAATGTAAAAAAATATGTAAACTCATAGTATATCACAAATTTGGAGTGACTCATGGTATATCACAAATTTATGGAGTTCACAGGTGATCCACGTAAGAAAAACCTAAGATGTTTTGTGAATCTTTTAATTGTATTTTCCCCTTAATTTTTCAACCTCAATTAATGAATTGAGGATGTCAGGTGGACATTAAGATGAAGCTGACATTCAGATGAAAATGAAGTTACTGTGGTTAACGAAAAAAAATCTGGCAAGCGACTCAATATTTTTTAATTTCTTTAACCCGTAGTTCATTCAGGTTTTTATATGTGTTTATGGCATTTGTGAATTTAACTTACAAAGTGATTCTCTACGTCTTATTCAGATAAAGAATCCGAGCAAATGGGCTCCAAAGTGATTCGCGGCACAGTATTCAGTTAAAGAGTGTGGTATTCAGTTAAAGAGTGTGGAATGTTTTGAAGATATTTTGTTAAGGAATGGAGAATGTTATAAAGGGCGATTCGGCAACGTCGTATTTGGTTAAAGTGATTCGGTACATCATCATATTCTGTGAAAGCATATGGGCGATTCGCTACGACGTACTCAATCGGAGAACTTGGGAACGTTATAAACGGCGGTTGGGCTGCAAACTGATTTGCTACGTTGTATTGAGTTAAGGGACTCCGCGTTTTGACGTTCGCTGAAGCAAATATCCAGCACCTTCAAAACATAGAATGGCAGGAAATGGAACACCTACCAGTGGGGTGATCAATCTGGTGTTGGTGGGGAAAACGGGCAATGGTAAAAGTGCTACTGCTAATTCCATCCTTGGGCGCAGGGCCTTTAAGTCTCTTCAAAGATCTTCCGCTGTTACAGCCACTTGTCAGTTGGCACAAGTCCAAATGAAAGGCGGCAGAAAAGTGAATGTCATCGATACCCCAGGTGACCACTCTATTTATTTATTTTTTAATTTGTTTTTAATTTTTGTTGGTTGAATATTTGATTTGTTATGTATATAGTTTGAGTCGGTATAATGATTAAGAGTATTTGTTTCTGTTAAGAGGTTACAAATTCAAAAGAAGAGAGGTAATATATGTATTTTTTTTTAGATTTAGCAGTAAAATAACTGTCCAGAGTAAGTCTTTTGTTCTACATAGAAGAAGGTCTTATACATCAATATGGTGTCTAGCTTGTAACAATTTTTAAAACTTAAATATTTTCCTACCTTAAGTTTTATAAGATGTTTCCTCTTACGGAATCACAGATCAAAAGAAGAGGGGTAAAATATGTATGCCTTCTTAGATTTAGCAGTCAAATAATAACTACTCTGAAGTAAGTCTTTTGTTCCACAAAGAAGGGGGTCTCATACACCAATATGGTGTCTACCTTGTAACAAATTTTAAAAGATAAATATTTTCCTACCTTAAGTTCTATAAGATGTCATATTAACTTTTTAGGTTTAACAGTGAAAGATAAATTTTTTGTTCTAAAAAAAAGTCTCATACACCAATATAATATTTAGCTTGTAATAATTTTTAAAAATTAAAAATTTCCTTACTTTAAAAACTTCTACAAAATATCATATTAACAAGCAAGTTCCATGGTTTGTGATTTTTTTGGAAGGGGGGCCTAGTTCTTCTCTCGACACTCATGGTTTTCAGATCATTTTTGCTTGATCTTCCCTTGAATTCTAGTGACTTCCGACATATAGGATAAGGCATGGACAACTAACGGCTTAATCGACACCGTTGTCTAATAGAACAATGCAACAAAATCTTGCTGGAGGAGCCCTTCACCGAAACAAAAGCATAAATCTAAGATATCACTATGGAGTCACATCTGGACCCAAAAACAACACAAAGCAACGGTATATAAATCTGATTGTATATTTTTTAAATTATATAGATATATATGTATATAGTTGAAGAAAATAAGGAATATTTACTTTTTAAAGGCATAAACTAACAAATCGGATTAATTATTAACTTATAATATTTTTATTATAAGATCAATTATGATATTTAGTTTTAAGTAATATTTGGTATGAGCTAATTATATTAAGTAGTGTTATTAAAGTCTATTATGTTTGTTAATAATTTTGTTGGCTGAGATTATTTTACTGGTTGAGTTTTATATGAATACATATTTAAGCATTATTTTCTAATAATAAGTTTGTGATTTTAATTATTAATATCGGTTTTTTTATAAAGTGGTTTATGTCTAAGTTTATTTATATCTTTGTTGTTTTGTTCTCTAGAGTCTATAGTTCATGGGAATGTTTCTATTGTTTTTTAGGGTTCTTTCTTTACCTCACTTTTGAATAGCTATAACATATTGTTGTTTTACGATTATCTTCATCGTTATTAAAATTTTCTCTCTTTGACACATTTGTGCTAGGGCATATTTTCTCTCTAAGGAGTGGTTTTCTCTAAAGTTACTAGTTTCTAAATTTATTGCAAGATTTAAGGTTTGTTGGTGGTCCTATTTGATGCTTCCCTCTTGTGATCTCAAGATGGTATTGCATTGGGTGTGAGCATCCCTTACACTTTTCACCACTAGTTAGTGTTTTTTTTTTATTGCATAAATTTTGCCATCCATTTTATTTTAAGTAAGCCATCCAAAAAATCTTTTTTAGTGCATCGTTACCTTAAAAAATATTCATAAGTGCTCCTAGAATTATGATTTCTTAGAGGACATTGTAACATTCAAAGTGCAAATTCGGGAGGTAACAAGATGTACAACATTTAGTAACATCAACTTTGGGGATATCCTGTGCCACTCTATATATTTAGTTGATCAACATATTTGAATGGATCTTTCTTTTATACCTTTACTAGACACTACCTTCAACAAATTGTGAAATGTTAGTTCCCTACCAAAGTTCCCTACCAAACGACTGTAATGTGTGTCCAAGATCAACTTGGAATCTTTCTTTAAGGAACACAAAGGTGACCCATGTAGCACATGAGAAAATCTTGGAGATGGAAGTATGGAACCTTTTTTTTCCACAATCAACATCTAGTATAGGGAAATGATATCATAGTCATTATTATATAATTGTGGCTACCTAAAGGACTTGTTCCTACAATAATTAAGAAATATATTTCATGCTAGAACTTGGGGCTACTTGAGGTATTTAATGACATGATTGGTGCTACATTTATTAATTTTGATGTTGAAATGGAAATATTGTAGACATGTGGACCATTTTTATAGTGTATATTTGGTAACTTCCCTTGTCTCTACATTAATTATAGGGCCTTGTTATAAATGTGGATGATTGTAACCTTTCCTATAAGAATATAATGCTTCATTTTTTAGTATTCCTACATGATGTTTCACATCTCCTTTTCCTAGCAGGGGTATCTCTAACTAGTATCAACGATTTTTCCACTATGATGGGCCACTAGATGTCTTGGTTGAGAAGGGACTACACTGATAACATAGTAAGAGGTATCTATCCCAATCTCATATAGTTTTTGCATGTCTAGTAGGGCGAGGACTGGTGTATGGGAAAGGTGGTGTTTCGTACTCCAAAATGCCTTATATTGTGACTCACAACAATGAAACTTTTATTTTTCTCCACCCTTGGTAACTTTATTTAAGGGCCAGGTGATATGAGAGAACCCCAACACAAATCTTCAATGTTAGAAAGGCCTAAGAGGTTATGGATATCTATTAGAGTTTTCATGGTTTTCCAATATCAAATGAATTAGATCTTGGTTGGGTTTACGTGCACCCCATGTTCACGCACAATGTATCCAAAATATTCAATTTTGTGCATAGAAATTATCATTTCTTTATATTGAAATACAACTTGTCTTACCATAAGGTGCTCAAGACATGCTTAGAATCTACTAAAGGTGATGACATAATCCAAATATATAACCAAAAAAGAGTTTGTGAATGACCGCACAATATCATCTATCAACTTCTTGAATATTGTTTGGGAATGGAAAACCTCTCAAGAAGGCCTTCCTTAGATTTTAATGTTTTTTTCCATACATTAAGTTGTTCAATTAGAAACTGGTGGCAGCATGAATTCAAATCAATATTACAAAAGGTATTGACACTCTTAAGTTGATCAAGAATATCATTAATTTTAGGGATTAGGTATCTCTTCTTGACATTGATTTTTTTCATTACTCTATAATAAATAAGAGGTTTCCATTTCCCATCCTTTTCTATGCCAACATATTTGGACTCTCGCAAGGTGAGGATCTTGACCAAACTTGGTTGTTTCAGATGAGATCTTGAATTCTCCAAGAGAGAGCATCTATATATGTGTCCATTACTTAAACAAGGATAAGGTCCATTATCTAAAGGAGAATCTATATATTTTCCCCTTAGGTCGTAAAAATACATCACAAAGTTCAAGTGTGGAAATATCAGACAATACCTCATGTTTTAAGGGATTAATGCCATAAGATAACCAACACTATCGGCTAACATGGATGTCTCATCCATAGAATAATTAACCAATGTTGTATGTTTGGGAGTTTGACATTGCCGATAGCTTCCATATCTTGATGACACTAATTGATATCAGCTTCTTTTCGCTTACATTGTCAACAATAAGATGTAGGGGGGTCCCCTTCACCCACACCTATGAATACAAGAGGTGCTCACCCTCTTCAAACTTTTATGTCTCCTTTAGTTATACCTTTGTAGTTGTCACCGTAACATTAGGTTTTAGATTAATGATCTAATTTCCTTTATCTTGCTCAAAATCGGAATCAAAATGAAAGCCTATTTCCTTTTCTTTAAGATCCGCCAAAAATGATTTCTCAAGCAAAATTCATCAATTTTGTGTTGCGTGCTTTTGTGGAATTCACATAACTTTTTTATGTTAGTTTTAAACTTCCCATTTCCCTTATTTGTGTGTGACTTCGGATGGTTGTATTAAGCTTATCTCTCCTTTCTTTGTCCCTTTTTATGTGATTTTTTCCACCTTTTCCTAACTTAATTTGTAGTTTATTTTTAGAATCAAACTCTCCCTTCTTCTTAAATTTATTTTTTGTTGAATTTTAACAGTATGTCAATAAGCATCTCCTAGTAAGGAGATGTCCAAGAATTTCACATCAGTTTGGACATACGTATGTATACTATTATGGTACCTTACAACGAGGTGCCTTTTAGAGTCTCTATTACCTAGTTTTGAGTGGAAGGTATGGAAAGTATTGGTGTGCTCTAGCACAATCCGATCTCCCTCATATTGCATTGTTTTCCATATCGTGCATTAGTTATCATAATTTCCTAGAACATATAAGTCCTCCTTAAGGGAATCAATAAAATATTAGAACGTGGTTTTGGCATTTAATATTGTAGACTCATCTTCACTTTTTCTCTCCCAATAACCTTCCAACAAATCTTTGCAAGAGGGAAGGGATTTTAGGAGTGCAAAGGTGATATTTTCCTTGTTAGAAAAATGTTTGATAGAGTAATATCCCTAAAATATATTTCACTACTTATTCAAATCATGTGCATCTATTTAGTCTTAAAATATGGGGATATCACAATTTAATTGTAAATTAAATGGTTTCACACCTCTGAAATTTCCACTAGTTTAATGAGCCTTGGATGCTCTTGGAAGCCATTGAAGGAAAAGGAAAAAATTATCCATCATGAAAACATTTTGTCGTGCAAGTGCTTCCTTAAGCAACAAATTGATAGGATTTATTTCTTCATCATGTCTCTTTTCTTTTTTAATGGGATGCCACTTTGGTTGATCTGAATAGATGTTCCAAGGTGAAACTAGCTTGCAATCCAACTCTTTACACCCTGATCCTATTAGGGACATGCACTAAGAAATAACAAAGAGAAGATTTCTCTAGTACCATTGATGTAGGATGTATAAGGAATGAAATGAAAGGAAATGAAATACTTACAAATAAATATATATGGTGAAAACCTAACTTTTATCAATAAATGAAATAGTAGAGTATTCTAGAACTCAAACTAGTTGCAGTGGTATCTATCCATGTATAGAAAGACATGACAAGTATGAGAATTTACAAAAGTGATTACGAGAGGCCGCAAGAGTGGACTTTTAACATAAATAAATATCCCTAGTGGTAAAAAAACCCTAACCCTAGAAGATGACATGCCAAAAGGTTTGTAGGCCTTGAAGTAGTTGGTTCATACATCAACTTCCGAAGGGCACAAATTTTGTAAACAATATCCATTTGGGGAACATGATAGCTCATTGAAAATAAATATATAAGGAATAAAACTTTTATTAAAGGCTAGTAAATGCAATGATAGTCCTTAGCTCCTCTAATTTCCAAAAAAAATCATTTAGGGGCTCGAAACAACCTTGGAAGTTTGGGACAAAAAAGTCATAGAAAAAATGCGAAGAAGATATGGAACATTTGAGACAATGGAAGAGTTCAATGGAAAATTAGTGACCTAGATCATAACAATTTTGGGAGAAAACCATAAAGCTTCCTTCTATAATTCTTTGTGGGAATCAACCTCTCGCTACAAAAATATGTAGGTATTAATCTACTTGAGGCACAAATTGGTAAACTTTGATGATCTTGGAATATAGGATAAAATCTTAGATCACTAACGCTACCAGAACAAGAATATCAACAAATATACCTTGCAAGTGGAATATAAACAACAATAAATCTATTAGTGCATAAAATATACACAACTTTTTACAATTTTATACAAGTATGTACAAAAACCCAATCTTCATTATATTAAACCAACTGAAAAATACAACAGTCTAGGGATCCAGTACTAGGGATAATGGATCTAAATTATCCATAAGTACAAGAATATAAATATAAGATAAATTGATGGCCTAGCTGATCTAGTGCACCTCATGGCTACTTTGTCATACCCTATAACCTGTGTTGGGTTATGTTATATTCTTTCCATGACTAGCCCACGTAGTTAACTGGGGGTTAGAGGGGAGGAGTTCACAGGGGGTTTGAAGGGTACCTGTAACCCCACTTTATGGGGTCTGGGGTAGCGCCCCAGAAAATTTTGGTTTTGGACCCTATGTTAGGTTCGGAAGACCCACCTATGGTTTTGTGCATGATTTTTGCACATGTTTTTTGGACGCGACGGTTTTTCGGTCCATGGTATTGGATGCAATGGTTTTCGATCCATGGTATTGGATGCTTCGGCATGTATAAACATGTATTATAACAATGAAAGGAATATAATGAAAAATCAAGTTGGTAGTCCCGGTTTTGGGATCCAGGGGAAAACCTCTGTGTATATGTGTTTTATGTGCTATGCTCTCACATTGTTGATTTTCTATTTTTAAGAATTCATATGCAAGTAATTTCTGTATGGGATTAAAACCTACATTTGGTATCGGAGCTATTTTGGCTTCAAGGGGATGCCTTTGTTGCTGAGGGGTTTCGCTTGGGCCTGTGGTAGACTCTATTCAATGGGAAATCTGCGAGATCGATTCTGGTGGTGAAAGAAGATGGCGAGCAGTGGAAAGATAAAGATCAAGAAATTTAATGGTCAAAGTTTTGGTTGTGGAAACTCAAGATGGAGGATCTGTTGGTGGACAAAGATCAGTGGATCACGGTAGATCTGGGTACTAAACCAACGGGAGTGTTCGATGAAGAATGGAAGAAGTTGGATCGGAAGGCAAAGAGCACAATACGATTGTGTGTCTCAGATTTATTATTGCTGAATGTATCAGGGGAAGCTATAGCGAAGGCTTTTTGGGACAAGCTAGGGACTTTGTACCAATCTAAGTCTCTGGTGAATAAACTGTTCCTGTAAAAAAAGCTGTATAACCTGAGGATGAAAGATGGAGACTCGGTGATAGAGCATCTAAACACATTTAATACTGTGGTAAATCAGTTAGCATCTATTGATATTAAAATTTTAGATGAAGATAAGTGCATCAGTTTATTGTGTTCTCTACCAGATTCGTGGGATAGTCTGGTTATTGCAATAGGTAAAAATGCAATTGCCTTGCAGTTTGATGAAATATTCTCAACCTTGCTGATGGAGGAGATGAGACGGAAAAATATGGAGAGCCAGAATTGTGATGCCTTGTCCGTACGAGGACGATCCCAGAATAGAAACAAAAATAAGTCATCGAGTGGGAGATCTAAATCTAGAGGGAGATCTAAATCTCTAGGAAAACCTCTAAAGGTGGTGTGCTGGAAATACGTAAAGGAAAGGCACTACAAAAGGGACTGTAAATCTAAAGCTCCTGATAAAGGAAAGGGATTTGATGATGCTCCTTCTGTAGAGGCGAAAACCACCT
>APFE031313299.1:85427-171410 GCA_000404065.3 Pinus taeda | reverse complement strand
ATGTGTTTAACATATTTGGAGGTGCAGTCAGTTGGATGAGTAAGAAACAATCTGTAGTGGCACTATCAACTACAGAGGCAGAATACATGGCAGCCACTCATGCAAGCAAGGAAGCAGTTTGGTTGCAGAGATTGTGTTCAAGTATGGGGTTAGTACAGGGAGCTATTAGGATAGACTGTGACAGCCAAAGTGCAATTTTCTTGGCAAAGAACCCTGCTTATCATTCAAAGACAAAGCACATTGATGTTCAGTATCACTTTGTGAGGGATATGATAGAAGACAAAAAGGTGTTGCGGTAAAGGTGGACACTTTGAAGAGTACTGTAGATGCATTGAAAAAATCTGTGAGCTTTGAGAAGTTCTCTTGGTGTAGAGAAACAATGGGCATTTCAGGGCTGGAAAAATGACTAAGCTCTCTTGTGCCCCCCTATGGAAAGAAAACAACAAGTGGGAGAATGTTGGGTTGTGTTATATTCTTTCCATGACTAGCTCACGTAGTTAATCGGGGATTAGAGGGAAGGAGGTCACAGAGGGTTTGAAACGTACCCATAACCCCACTTTATGGGGTCCAGGGTAGTGCCCCAGAAAATTTTGGTTTTGGACCCTATGTTAGGTTGGGTAGACCCACCTATGGTTTTGTGCATGATTTTCGCACATGTTTTTTGGACGCGATGGTTTTTTGGTCCATGGTATTGGATGCAATGGTTTTTGATCCATGGTATTGGATGCTTCGACATGTATAAATATGTATTATAACATTGAAAGGAATATAATGAAAAATCAAGCTGGTAGTCCCGGTTTTGGGATCTAGGGGAAAATCGCTATGTATATGTGTTTTATGTGTTATGCTCTTCAATTGTTGATTTTCTGTGTTTAAGAATTCATATGTAGGTAATTTCAATGCGGGGTTAAAACCTACAACCTGCTGGTCCTTCTGCTCTCAATCTACTCACTAGTTTCTCCTTACTCCATCAAAGAACAACACATAGAGACTCCAGGACGGATGTCTACTATCACTCTTACAAGTCACTTATGCTATAATGAACTTTGGCTCATCAAATCCACTCCTCTAGGCTGGCCAATACCTGAGCTACAAACTACCTCTCCTAGTCGTCACTTTAGTCCATCAAAGTGCCAGATATGCCTCCAAAAACTTAACCCACCTTTAGGAGTCAAACTCCCTTTATGACTGTCGATCAAGGGCTACTTTTGAAATCTACACACTTTCCTCCAATAGTTCAAAGATGCCCAATACCTCTGTCAAAACTCACTATAGAATCTGCTCCTAGGTTAAGGCTACTAACCTTCCAAGTTTTCCCAACCACTTGGCTTCCACTAGTTACCAGATCTGTCCACACTTGAACCTCTTCCCTAGAAACAATTTAACATAAAACCATCATCATACCTGTACTTTGAGTTGGTGCAATTTTTGTAGGTTGTCAATATTATTAAGGCTTCATGTATCTCCACATCAACCCTCTCTAACCCCTCCAACAATCAGCTTTTCTAACTCGATTTCCCTCCTTTCCTTGTTGTCTCCCATGCTACTTGTTACTTTGTTATATGCACTAGGGAATAGGCCTTACGACCCCTCCAACAGGCCTAAGAAAGGCCCGTGGTGCCTATGTAATGGATACAAGGCATGCGACCTATTGAAACATGGAAAAACCACCCTCAAACTTGCACCAAACTTCCCAGAACTCACTCAACTTGCTTCTGTTTCACCTTGGCCTTATCAAACACACAACAAATCTCAAAACAACCCTTATGCTTGTTGGCCGTTGCCTTCTTATGTTGTAGCTACCATAGGATATGATTTCTCAATGAATTGTTGCACATGGATGTATCAAATTGTTGTAGCGGCTACAACCACCCTCCAAAATTTAGGCATGCACCCATTTTCGGAGCCTCCCTCGAGAGTTTCACTTGATGGTTGTGCACACTAGGGTTCACTCCGTGAGCTTGTGTTAGTCTTTGCACCCACCTTGCTTGATCATTTCACTCAATTGTACTCAAGGTTTTCCAAGACCTGAGCTACAAACTGCCTCTCCTAGTAGTCACTTTCGTCCATCAAAGTGCCATATATGCCTCCAAAAACTTAACCCACCTTTAGCAGTCGAACTCCCTTTATAACTATCGATCAAGGGCTAATTCTGAAATCTACATACTTTCCTCCAATAGTCCAAAGATGCCCAATACCTCTGTCAAATCTCACTATAGAATCTGCTCCTAGGTTAAGGCTACTAACCTTCCAAGTTTCCCCAACCACTTGGCTTCCACTAGTTACCAAATCTATCCACACTTGAACCTCTTCCCTGAACCAATTTAACATAAAACCATCATCATACCTATACTCTGATTTGGTGCATTTGTTGTAGGTTGTCAATATTATTAAGGCTTCTTGTATTTCCACGTCAACCCTCTCTAACCCCTCCAACAATCATCTTTTCTAACTCGGCTTGCCTCCTTTTCCTTGTTTCCTCCCATGTTACTTGTTACTTTATTTTATGCACTAGGGAATAGGCCTTATGACCCCTCCAGCAAGCCTAAGAAAGGCCTATGGTGCCTCTGTAATGGCTACAGGGAATGCGACCTATTGAAACATGGAAGAACCACCCTCAAACTTGCACCAAACTGCCCATAACTCACTCATCTTGGTTTTGTTGCACCTCGGCCTTATCAAACACACATAACAAATCTCAAAACAACCCTTATGCTTGTTGGCCCTTGCCTTCTTATGTTGCAGCTACCATGGGATATGACTTCTCAATGAATTTTTCTACATGGATGTATCAAATTGTTGTAGCAGCTACAACCACCCTCCAAAATTTTGGCCTGCACCCAATTTTGGAGCCTCCCTCGAGAGTTTCTTTTGATGGTTGTGCACACTCGGGTTCACTCCATGAGCTTGTGTGAGTCTTTGCACCTACCTTGATTGATCATTTAACTCAAGTTTTTGGCATGTTGTACACAAGTTTTTTGCATGTTGTACTCAAGGTTTTCTCTTCGTGTGTACTTGTTGTGTTCGCTATGTAAAACTTCTGTCACACTCACACATGGAGTCACATGCACTGTTGTGCAAGAATCGTCACAATCGACCAATGATCAATCATAAGTGTCGTGCTTATCGCTTACACCATCGGTCAGTCATGTTGAGCATGTGTGCCTGGATGGTATTGACTCGTCTCATTGTCTAGTCATATAAGTGTGTGTTTGCAAGATCACGTATGCATCTTTCGCTTGTTCACACACTTAATCACTTTATTGAGGTTCTGACAACTAGATTCCCCTCTGATAGCTGGACCATCACCCCACCATCAGCTTGATCGAATGTCACCCAGAACAGCACAAAAGCACCTAGCAAGCCTTTTCGAGATACACTGTCCTCAAGTAAATCAATCAACCTTCATGCTGGTCAATCAGAGAGTTTGACTTGATAGCCACCCTGAGATTGACTCCCCTAAAAATTGCATAGAGGCTATAGACCTTACCCGCTTCACTGACTAAGAAGATTGCATAGATAGGTTAGATAGACACCTAGTTCCCATCCCTATCTCCCTCAGAAAATTGCACAGTTTTTCTAGCCAACTCTCTAGATAGTCGACCAACTGCTCACCCAAAAAATTGCATAGTTTTCATGAGCAATTCCTCTACTACCTAGAAGTTCACTCAGCTCAAAAACTGTGTAGAGGTGACCAGTAGGCCATCCTCCCAGAATCAGCCTAGTTTTTCCCGCCAGCAGCTCTCGGCATCCAACTGACAGTTCCCCTCAGGAATTGCGTAGTTTTTGCTGCCAAGCTCCAACAGCTAATTGCTAGTTCCCTCTAGGAATTGCATAGTTTTTTCTACCAAGCTCCCGGCATATGATTTCTAGTTCCCCTTAGGAATTGTGTGGTTTTTTCTGTGAATGACCTAGCAGTTGATTGCTAGTTCCCCTCAGGAATAGCATAGTTTTGGATGCCAAACTCCCACTACCCGCTCATTCTAGAAACCGCGTAGATTATGCCTGCCAGCCTTCCCGCAACCTGAACTGTTCCTCCCAAAAACTACAAAATTTTGTCCTCCAGCTGAGCCAGACCTCGAGGATAGTCATCGTCAATCTGGATTTCCCATCTCCATCACCCAGTGACTCATGCAGAGTTTTCATCAGCAGTGCCCAAAGCCTCCATCCCAGCTTGCAACCGTGTCCACTGTTCTGGTCACCTGCATCCGAAATGATCATGCATCATGGTAGACTAGGAGGTTTTTGGATTTGATGTCATCTCGTCATGAGTGATTGTAGACACCGGTACAAAAAAAAACATGGTGCGACGATGGATGGGATGAACAAAGGGAGCACATGTAGAAGGACAGGTTCACCAACAGATGAATAGATAATGCCTGCAAAGAGATGTGCTTGTGAATGGATGATCATGAAAATATGTGTTCGTGGATGGACATATGATAAAACATGCAAGATGTGTTCACAAACAGATGGATGGATGAACATGCACCTTTCGCGAATGGACGAACCTGTCAATGTTACCAACATACAAGCAAGGAGAAATGTGTGAATGCAACATCAAGCAAACCAATGACCATCAAAGAATCTGCGCGACTTGTGACGTGGAGGTGAAGTTGTGACACACCATGAGGACATCCATCACCCAGCAGCACTACAACTCAATATGCACACTAGCAGCAGCATGAATGTACCAGCACTGTCATGTTGAGTCATGTCATGAGTTATGTCATCGACATCTCCACTATGGGTCATACTGTCAATTAATGTAATGTAATGTGGAAGTCCAAGAGATCCACTTGTTGTATGAAGAGTCATGTAAAGTTGAAAATTCATGGAAGTCAACCAGTCATGAGGGTAGTCGAATAGCCACAAGGGTTAGTTTCACCCTTGGCTATAAATACCCCCTCATTTGTACATGCAAAGGAATTTTCACCTCATATCCTCCAACATAGCCTTGCGAGTCTGTAATCTTTTCTTTGAGGAGTAAGTAGTAGCTCCAATGCACCTCACATGGGGATAGTGATGTATGGTGTAACGATGTGTCTTGGAAATTTCACTTAATTCAAAAGCTTGCTAACAGGCCAACACGTTTTCACACATGTATTGTAACTATTGTAAGACTAATCTTGAACACCTGCATTTAACACTTGAACTAATTCACTTGTTGTAATACATATATGTTAATGAAAATGTGTTCTATATGTTGTTAACATTGTGTCGCTCGTGTTGACTACTCTCCTAGACATCAGACATACCTTTCACATAAAACTTTCTATAACAACCGTGCACTCACGTAGACTAATCCACTGGGTGTTATACATATTATCTTCCCTTTTGTGTTGTGATTGTCGCATCTGTGTGGACTGTTCCGTCAAAATTTGTGCATGTCCTGGCTATGTTGTGTGTTCCTAGTAGAGTTGGGGCTTCTCCCAACCGACTTGGGACTCACTCCCACCCTCTCCCTCTACGGTGAAAGAACCATTGACACAATTGACACTTACAATGACTAGGCACATGAACCTCACTTCTCAAAAGAAAAAGCAGACCACTCTCCTATTCTAACAAGAAAGAGTTGAGGAAAATATTTAAGATAATGGCAACTAGACCATCATACCGGATGGTACTCCCACACCAATTGGTGTGAGGTCTAGTTGGGACTCCATACCGGGGTGATCCCTTCAATGTACATGGGTCCAGCATCATCAACGTTTTTGGCGCTAAAAGGAGGGAAGCTAGTTGTATATGGTTGAATGTACTCTCACACTCACTCATCAACCATCTGGTCAAGGTAGTAAATCACACTCCATCTCACCTATGTGCGACTCTGTATTTGGTTACTTCTCACCTCCCAGGACTAACCACGAAATTCCATATCACCACCTTCACTTCGTCCATCCCATCACTCACCATTTCATGAAAGTAGTCAGACTGATCCCAGGCATACAACCTCTTCCATATGCATCAAGGAAGCCAAAAGCCACTCCTCCAAGGGTTGTTGTATCATTAGTGGAAGAATCAGTCCTTGCCACACTTGAAGGTCTGGCAGAAGCTATTGAGGATGGAGAGGAAACTATGGTCTTCCAACAAGGGGAACGAGACACTCTGGTGATCTTGGGATTAGACTTCGGTACAGGAGGCAGAGGTAGAGCTAGAACCACCAGACTCTGAAAGAGAGGAGGAGGACGAAGAAGAAGAAGAGATGGCTGACCCAGATTTGGAATTCATGACTCAAGGACCATTGGCTCTCCCTACTATTTTGCATAAGATGCCAAAGCGAGTGGAGAGAATGAACATCAAGTTCAACCCTGACAGTATGACGAAGGCAGAAGACCATTTGAACAACTTCTACCTATAGCTGCAGACCCTTGAGGTATGGCATGCCGATGTAGCTTGTGATTATTTCCATGTACCTTGGATAATTGCACAGCTACATGGTATCACAACCTTCCACCAAACTCCATACAGAACTGGGGTGCATTCAAACGCATGTTCCTTGAAATGTTTGCTGATGACAAGACCCCAGCCATGTTACTCAAAGAATTGGGAAGCATGAAGATGGAGGGGAAAGAAAAGGTAAAAGAATTCAACCAGAGGTTTACACGTAGATTGAACAAATTTGCAGCGGACACCAAACCTCATGACTCCATCATTGTTCATTACTACACGTCTGCACCGCTGACCAACATTGCGCAGTTCCTCAAGGGAGTTGTGAAGCCCACACTTTTGGAAAATTACGAAGAGGTTATTGCTGTAGAGAAATACTTGTGTAGGATTGGAGTCATCAAGGATGATGAACCAACGAAGGACTCCAAAGATGCGAGCAGGAAGTCCCAAGCGATGGCGAGCAAGGGTAGAGGCAAGGAAGCACATGATATTGAAACCCTCACTGGCCTCATCAAGAACCTGACAATGGAAGTGTCCAAGCTCAAACAACAAAAAATAGACAGATCTACAAGCAGCCATCTGTCTAGACAAAGACAGGGAAGCAGCTCATCAGGAAACAACCAGTTCACTCAAAAAACTGCACAGAGCTCTGTGTTTAATGTCAAATAGGGCACAAAGCCCGAGTTCTGTTCATTCCATGAAGAACATCACCCCAAAAACTTATGTTCGGATTGGAGGTGAGTCACAACCTCGGTATACAGTCATACATTTGATGCAAAGAGTAGTATGCAAAGTAGCTAGATGACAGAGATAATGATGAAGGTATTGCACCTATTGAAGCATCAAGTTCTAGGCATGTGGTGAACACATATCAATGCTCACAAGAAATGTTGAAGACAAACACCAAGAAGCAACCCCTAAGACAAAATGACCATTACAATCTTAGGAGTAAAGGGGCTCCCCTTACACTTGGGGGAAGTACAAGAAAATATGACATTGTTGATGAGGAAGGTTGATCAACCAGCTGCTCTAAAGAAGAAAACACCAAACAAGTCCAGGAAGACAATGATGGAGAAGAATACGTCCATGAGCAGCAAATTGTAGAACACTTTGCTGGACAACACGAACATCAGTCCTACCCTGAACACCTCAGTGAGCCTACCACCTTTGGACTACAACATTGTAGATGACATGAAGAAAACTCGAGTGAACAATATTTTGTTTGAGTTAGCTAAGATCTAGAGCCATTGAGACATCCTGTTGTGCACATTGGGACAAACAACAACGAATTTCGCAACCTCTACCAGCAAGGGAGCAACCACACCTCCTGGATCACTTTCCAGTATGCTTAACACAATCCGTATGGAAGAAGAAAAGTTAGGTTGCCCTCCATTCCTGTTATCATTTGAAATTTTTAACTACAATGTCCACAACTACTTGGTTGATCCTGGCGTGGCATCCAATGTCATGCCACTCTCCATTGCTAAAAGGATCAATGCACAATGGAGCGAGACATTCGCGCGAATCATCCAACTTGATTGAACATCGGTACCAACTATTGGTGAACTCTAAGATATGATCATATAACTATCTCATGACAGTTGCATCCACTAATGCATCAACATAGTTGTTTTGGACATACCGAAAGCATACAGTCTACTACTCAGCAGAGACTGGTCCAGCAAGCTGGACAGATATTTTGCTATAGAATTGTCGCACATGTGGCTCCTATACAAGGGAAAATGAAACCAAATCTGGGTGTTGTCCGAGAGGTATATGAATCACAATGTCACTCTAATGGTGAGAATGAACTGTTGGCCTTCGCAAAACTCATGTTTGGCATCTTCCTCCTGGAAACAACATTGGGGTGTTATCCTGCATGGCCAGCTCCAACCCAACCAGACACATAGTTGGGCCTCCTTCCTTGCCCAACTGATGGAAATGAAACATGTATAACACATTGTAACATTATTAGTAGTAGCAGTAGTACAAGTGTGTCAAACGGTACGTGTACAGATGAGTTGTGGACAATGTATTTTGATAGATCAAAGACACATGACGGCTTAGGGGATGAGTGCATCTTGGTCGATCCAAACAATAGAAAACACATGATTTTGATCCGCTTGGAGTTCGAGTGCACAAAAAACGAAGCACTCATGTTGGGCTTACAAAAATCCATTAACCTCAATGTGGTTGCACTCAAAGTGGTAGGTGATTCGGAAACAATAGTATGACAGGTACGTAACACCATTCATTGTTTATCACCTCATCTCAAAAGTTACCAGCTAGAGGTATGGTGACTTATCTCTAACTTCCAAGCATTTAATATCACTATTGTGCCAAGAACACGTATTGCAGCTTCCAATGCCTTGGCAAACGCAGCTGCTAGTATGTCACTACTTAGGGATATATGTACTGTTGAAGTTTTGTATAAGCCTTCTGTCTCTAATAACATAACTGAGCTATGTGTTTTTTGTGATGGTCGACAGATACTACACTCCATGAACAACATTGATGTTTTCAAGGACACAACAAATGATGAAGATGAGCACAAGTAGCCCCTGAAAATTGTAGCTGATGGCAACAAAGGCAACCCCATCCCCAAGGGTGCGGTTTCTCTCAACAAGCTCTATGACTTGCATAACCATTGTTAAGGGCCAAAAAAATAGCAAAACCCACAGGTCCACCACTATGAATGAATAGAGCAACCTGGGAAGCAATTACTATCCAAAGATTGTCAGTCTCGGTACAAACTACAAACTGGAGCAGCGACAAGCTTTTGACTGCTTGATCAAAGAGTATTGGGACATGTCCATTTGTGTATCTGATGACCTGAGTACATATGACATGTGAATGATCCAACACAGGATTCCAAGCAAAGGAGGATCCAAGCCATTGTAGCAAAAGATGGGTAAAACACATATGTTGCTTGAACCTCTTATACAGAAGGAATTGGCTAAATTGTCGAATGTTTGGATTACTTACAAAGTTTGTCACCATACATGGGTTTCTAATTTATGTTCTATACGTAAGAAAACTGGGGAAATCTACTTGTGCATTGATTTCAAAAACTTGAATTGTTCTTGGAATAAAAACAACTACCCCGTTCCATCATCAGAGCCTATGTTGCACGCAATATCGGAAGCAGTCGTGCCGTTTACACCTAAAGGTCTTTCAGGATACCACCAGGTTTTGATAGCAGAACTCGATAGTATTATACTGGTCCATGAGAAGCTTGGCCCACAAACATACCATCTGCAATCGTTTGACAGGATGGTTGACAGCCTTTTTGTCAACGACCAAGATCTGGAGCATCACTTCCAGTAGGGCAGGCCATGCCTTGTGCCATGTACATAGTCTTCTTGCTACTTGTTGTTTTCATTTTGTTTGCTTTACTTACCATCTTTGTTTTTATTTGGTCTATTCTTCTTACTATTTTAGTTTACATTTGTTTTGTTTTCTTGATACCTTACTATTTTTGTTTTCAGAAATAAGTGCTGCCAACTACTACGTTCTGGCTTTCGAATAGAGTATGTGGTTGAGATTTGAAGAAACTTGTGACACTGCAGCACTTGGCTAGTCTTGTATCCATCTTCTCTATGCTTAGTTATAACCTTCAGCCGATAAAGTATTGACGGAAAATACGAGCCATCTGCAAGGGAATTTTTGGTCCAACCATGAACCTATGTCCACATTGGGAAGCCCCATGCCTGTACTCAGCCTTCTTCTCTGTTTCTTCGAACCCATCCAACTAGTAGAAATGAAGAGGGGGAAATCTAAACAAGCAACCCTATGTCAGAGGTCTTACATGCTTCTGTGAAGGAACAACCTCTTCTGCTCTCAATAAGTCAGGATCCCTCTTCCACCCCAAAAATAAATAAGTGCCTATGCACAATCCTCGTAAAAAAAAATATAAAGGCAAAAGATGAGAAATGATTCTTGTGCAGAGAGGTGAAGCATGCAACTCCACCAAGGTACTGACCAAGCTCACTGGTAGTTGAGCAATGCATGTTTTCCTACGTGACTCCTCTGGGGTACTATCCAGGCTTGCTGGCAGTGAAGCAACAACAAAGATGAAAAATTATACTGTGAAAATCCTCAACTCACGATCTAAACTACCCTTCCCGAATTCGAAACACTCTAATCAAGTTGAACTTTTGATTGTGTTTGACTGAGTTGGCAAAAGGTGAACCATGTATGTCCATGGTCTAAGTGAGGAAGCTGAAGTAACCCACACAATGATTCAATATTCCTCGAAAGACCAATGCCCTGTGATATCAATGAACCAAAACAGAGAAGATGGAGTTCTACCAGTGTGCCTCCAGGTGTTGTAGTGGCTACAACCACCCTCCAAAATTTTGGCTTGCACCCAATTTCAGAGTCTCCCTCAAGAATTTCACTTGATGGCTATGCACACTCGGGTTCACTCCGTGAGCTTGTGTGAGTCTTCGCACCCACCTTGCTTGATCATTTCACCCAATTATTTTGCATGTTGATGTCAATGTCATGCTTGTGACCATGTTCAGGTTGTACTCAAGGTCTTCACTTCATTTGTACTTGATGTGTTCCCTATGTAAAACTTCAGTTGCACTCACACACGGATTCACATGCACTGTTGCGCAAATATCATCGTGATCAACCAACGATCAATCACAAGTGTTGTGCTTATCGCTTACACCATCGGTCAGTCATGTTGAGCATGTGTGTCTGGATGGTTTTGGGTCATCTTGTCGTCTAGTCATATAAGTGTGTATTTGCAATATCACGTATGCATATTTTGCTCGTTCACAAACTTAGTCACTTTGTTGAGGTTTTGACGATCGTGTTCCCCTCTGACAGCCAGACCATCACCCCGCCATCAACTTGTTCAACTATCACGTAGAACATGCAGAAGCACCTAACAAGCCTTTTCAAGCTGCACTGTCTACAAGCAAATCAATGAACCTTCATGCTGGTCAACTAGAGAGTTTGACCTAGCAGCCACCTTGGGACTGACTCCCCTAAAAAATTGTGTAGAGGCTGCAAACCTTACCCGCTCTGCTGACTGAGAAAATTACGTAGACAGGCTGGATAGACACCCAGTGTCATTCCGTGTCTCCCTCAGAAAATTGCATAGTTTTTCTAGCCAACCCTCCTGACAGCCGACCAACTGCTCACCCAGAAATTTGCGTATTTTTCATGAGCAAGTCCTCTGCTTCCCAGTAGTCTGCTCAACTCAGAAACTATGCAGAGGTGACCAGCAGGCCAAACTCCCATTATCAGCACAATTTTTCCCGGTAGTAGCTCCCAGCAACTGACTAACAGTTCTCCTCAAGAATTGCGCAGTTTTTGCTGCCAAGATCCAGCAGCTAACTACTAGTTCCCTGGAGGAATTGCGCAATTTTTGCTGCCAAGCTCTCAGTATCTGACTGCCAGTTCCCATCAGGAATTGCCTAGGTTTTGCTGCCAGTGAGCCAACATCTCACTGTGAGTTCCCCTTAAGAATTGTGTTGTTAAGGCTCCCAAGCTCCCCTTGCCCACTCGTTTCTAAAACTGCGCAGATTATGCCTGCCTAGCCTTCTTGTAGCCCAGAATTTTCCTCCCAAAAACTACGCAATTTTGTCTTCCAACTAAGTGAGACCCCATAGACAGTCACTATCGATTCGGATTGCCCATCTCCATCACCTAGTGCCTCATATGCAGTTTTCATCAACAGTGCCCAGAGCCTCCATCCCATCTTGCAATCTTGTCTCCTCTCTCGATCACCTGCATCCAAAATGATCATACATCATGGTAGACTAAGAGGTTTTTGGATTTGATGTCATCCCATCATGAGTGACTGCAGATACAGTTACATAAACAAACATGGTGCATGGCAGATGGGATGAACAAAGGGAGCAAATGCAGAAGGATAGGTTCACCAATGGACAAATAGACGATGCATGCAAAGAGATGTGCTCGCGAATGGATGATCATGCGAATATGTGTTTGCGGATAGACGGATGAGAAAACATGTAAGATGTGTTGACAAACGGACAGACGGACAAACATGCACCTTTCACGAATGGATGAACCTGTCAATATTACCAACATACAAGCAAGGAGAAATGTGTGAATGCAACATCAAGTGAACCAATGACCATGAAAGACTCTACGCACCTTGCCATGAGGATGTGAAGATGTGACACACCATGAGGACATCCATCACCCAACAACAGTTCGTCTCGACATGCACACCAACAACAACACGAATATACCAACACTGTCTTGTCGAGTCATGCCATGAGTCATGTCATCCACATCTCTACTATGGGCCATACTGTTAATCAGTGTAATGTAATGTGGAAGTCCAAGAGACCCACTTGTTGGATGAAGATTCATGTAAAGTCGAAAATTCATGGAAGTCAAATAGTCATGAGGGTAGTCAAATAGCCACAAGGATTAGTTTCACCCTTGGCTATAAATACCCCCTCATTTGTACATGGAAAAGATTTTTCACCTCAACTCCTCCCACATAGCCTTGAGAGTCTGTAATATTTTCTTTGAGGAGTAATTAGTGGCTCCAATGCCCTTCAAATGGGGTTAGTGATGTATGGTGTACCAATGTGTCTTGGAAATTTCCCTTAATTTAGAAGCCTACTAACAGGACAACACGTTTTCACATGTGTATTGTAACTATTGTAAGACTAATCATGAACACTTGTAATGCATGTTTCTTTAACCTGTATTTAACACTCGAACTAATTCACTTGTTGTAATACATATATGTTAATGAAAATGTGTTGTATATTCTATTAATGTTGTCTCGCCTGTGTTGACTACTCTCCTAGACATCAGACAGACCTTTGACATAAAACTTGCTATAACAACCGTGCACTCATGTGGACTAATCCTCTGGGTGTTATACGTGTTATCTTCCCTTGTTTGTTGTGACCGCTGCATCTGTGTGGACTGTTCTGTCAGAAGATGTGCATGTCCTTGTTGTGTTGTGTGTTCCTAGTAGAGTTGGGACTTCTCCCAACTGACTTGGGACTCACTCAAACCCTCTCCCTCTACGGTGAAAGAACCATTGACACAAGTGACACTTACAATCACCGGGCATGTGAACCTCACTTTTCAAAGACAAAGCAGACCACGCTCCTGTGCTGACAATCAAGATTTGAGGCAAATATTTAAGATAATGGAAACTAGGCCATCATACAAGATGGGACTCACACACCAAACAGTGTGAGGTGTAGTTGGGACTTCATACCGAGGTGATCCCCTGAATTTTAGTGAGTCCAGCATCATCAACACAAATGAGTATCACTCACCTTATATTTATATCAAGTATGGGGGCTCCATTAAAACCTTGACAAATTGTCACAAGGTCTCTAAATTCCTAGCCGACCTTGACCAAACCCACTCATTATCTTCAAAATTAATTTCTTCACATAGACTACTTGGAATTCGATGATTCTGGATTTTGAGGTGAGAAAATTAGCTTTGGGGTGAGAAAACTTCTGACAATAATTTTTCCAGTATTTTGCTTAGATTAGATTTCCAGTAGAGCATCTAAATTAGTGTACTCAAAGCTATTGCTAAGGAATAATAATAAAACCCTCACTTGCTGCACCGGTTTTCCCACATTGGGTTTTTTCAGGGACAATTTTCAAAAAATAAGTGTGTCAAAATTCTTGAGTGTGTGCTAGTATTTCTCAGTTTCTAGTATTTTATTTCCACGGTATTTTATATGGTGAAAATTATAGTTTTTATTTTATTCTTTTCTTGTCGTAGAAAATAAACTGAATAATTAAATTTACAGTTAGTAAAATAATTTCTAGTTACCGTAAGAGATGAATTTTCCACATGGTATCAGAGTATGAGTGATCACCATAGAAGCTTGGCAGTGGAAGAGATAATTTCACTGTAAAAGGGAAGCAACGGGCCAAAATTTTCTAGAGTAGTGAAGTTCCTTGATCGAAAGGCCACGTTTATGGGGTAGGAATTCAATTATTAGTTTCAGGGTTGCAGAAAAGTTGAATTTTGCAAGAGAGTTATTCCAACAGCCAAAGGGAGCATCGATAGCTCAGATTTTTCACTGAGTAGATTCCATGGTTGGGCATAGAGGGTTTTACAGCAGTTTGGAGTTTCAAAATCAATGTCAGGTGGAAAGAGGAATAACAAATTATAAATTATTTAGCATGACCAAGGACATAATTGACATTCAGGAGACTTCCTATTTGTCTTCTAGGTTGTAGGATGAATTTGCTTACTTATCAAGATCAACTTCACAAGGTGTATGATATATAGACAATGGAGCATCAACTCTTATGACATGGGTTCGACAATATTTCTCTAGCTACAAGGAGGAGGATTTAGACTTATATATTATAATGGGAAATCGAACAAAGTGTACTCCAATAAGGAAAGGTACCATCGATTTTTAGAGGGAGTCAGGAGTAAGAACAAACGCTACAGATGTATTGCATGTGCCAAGATTGGGTATGAACCTAATTTTAGTATCCTAGTTACAGGATAAGGGATATGATATCCAATTCGTAGGGAATAAAGTGCTTGTCAAACACTTAAGTTGGAAGAGGGTAAGATAGATTGGAGTTGAAAGAAACAAATTCTAGAGGTTGCAGCTCGACTCTCTAATGGCACTAATACACAATGACTGTAGCAGTGGTAAAGAACTGAATGAGTTATGCCATAGAAAAATGGGGCATCTACACCATGGATCACTCAATATGCTTAGGGAAACAGTAATAGGGGTTTCCATAACTTAGCACGGAACATGATGATGTGTACATGGGATGCGTACATGAGAGTTATGATAAGGCAACATTCCCAAGAAGTGTCAACAAAGCAGATGGCATGTTAGGACTTACACATTTAGACATTTTTGGCCCAATATCCACTAGAGCTCTCAGTGGTGTCGAATACTTTGTCACCTTTATTGATGATCATTCCAAGAAAACCTAGATCTACTTCTTAAAGACCAAAGGTGAGGTCTTCGATCATTTTAGATATTTTAAGGCTCTTGTGGCTATTTGGACAAGGAAGAAGATAAAGGTGCTTCACTCAAACAATGGAGGAGAATATAATGATAAAGACTTCACATATTTTTTCGTGAAGGAAGACATCAAAAGGGAATGGACAACTCCATATAATCCATAGAAGAATGGGGTAGCGAAGAAGAAAAAAAGAACAATAGTTGGGGTTGCCAAAGCTATCTTATATGACCAATATTTTACCAAGTTTATCAAAAGAAGCATTTAACACAATAGTGTATATTCAGAATAAGACTCCTCATAGAGAATTGGGGAAGGAAACGACAAAAGGGGTCTTCACAGGGTAGAAACCAGAAGTTAGTCACTTCAAGATCTTTGGAAGCATTTCTTATTGCCACGTTCCATATGAAAAGTGTACCAAATTGGATCAGACTGTATATAAGGGGTTTCTCATTGGGTATAACAAAATGTCAATGGTATGCATGATCTACATTCCTAGTAGTAGGAAGATTGTGGTTAGATGAGACGTGAAGTTCATGGTGGGCTAAGCTTTCTGGAGATCTCGTGAAATGCCTGCAAGTGATCAGAATCAGTAAGGAGAAGCTCCCTTGGTCTAGTAGTAGGGGCAACCATAGGGTTAGTTAGTGGAACGAGCAATAGAACAATCACATTGATCGAGTATAGTGACTAGTACGAGTATTTCCTCAGGTGCAGGAGATCCTTGGAGTTCATAGCATATAGAGAAATAAATGAAGGATCAGGAGGAGCTGATTAAACCTCCCACCACTAGTGGTCAAGCTAGTAGAGAATTTCATTAGACATTGAGAGATGCAGAGGAGTTTATTGGATCTGTTAGGACAAACAAGAGATAGAGCAGACAACTTAACAAATACCAAGCATTGGTGGCTTAGGTTGCAAAACCTTCCAGGTTTCAGGAGGTTGCACAACATCAGGTGTGGGTATATTCCATGGTAGAATATTATATCTCTATCATGATGAATGATGTTTGTGAGGTGGTGCCAAGGCCTAAGGATAGGTCAATTGTAGGTTATAGATGGATCTACAAGATCAAGTATGTTGCAGATGGAGGTGTGGAAAAATACAAGGGTAGGTTCATGGAAAATGGGCATGCACAGTAAGAAGGGATAGATTATGAGGAGACCTTCACACCAATAGCCAGATACACTTCTATGTAGTCAGTTATATCCATAGAAACTGAGATGGAATGGAAGATTCACTAGATGGATGTCAAGACAACATTCTTGAATGAGGTGATAGAGAAAAAGGTGTACATAGAACAACTATAGGGCTTCGAGACTCATGAAAGGCACACTCATGTGTGTAGACTGAAGAAAGCTCTATATAGACTTAAACACACTCCTAGGGCATGGTATGGTCAAATTGACAGCTACTTGTAATATATGGGATTCGTCAAGAGTGACACAAATCCCAACCTTTACTATTTGATGGTAGAGGGTGAGCCACTCATCCTTGTATTGTATGTGGATGTTCTCTTCTTGACATGATCATCTGGGCTCATAAAGGACTACAACAGAATCCTTGCAGCAAAGTTTTATATGAAGGATTTTGGGTTGATTCGCTATTTTGTAGGGTTGGAAGTGTGCCAAAAGGATGGGGAGATCTTCCTTCGATAGGGAAGACACACTATAAATATTCTGAAGAGGTTTAGAATGTAGTATTGTAGATCCATGTCTACACCCATGATCACCAACTGGAAGAAGATAGATGCATCATGTGACAAGGATGAGGACCCTACCTCGTATAAATAACTTATTAGGTATCTTATGTATTTGGTCAACACTAGGCTAGATATTTTATTTGCAACCAATACCCTCAGTCAGTTTATGGTAGAGCCAAAGAGGGTATATTGGGAAATCACGAGGCATGTTCTCAAGTATGTGTGCAACATACTCGAGTATGGGTTTAGATATACCCGAGGGGATGATGTCAGACTATTTGGGTTCACAGAAGCAGATTGGGCAGGTAGTTCAGTACATAGGAAAAGTACCTCCAGGTACTACTTCAACATTGGATTAGGGATAGTTTTGCGGTGTAGTAGGAAGTAGAATTCTATAGCATTGAGCTCTTCAGAAGTAGAGTACATGGCAGCAAGCACAATTACATGCGGAGATATATGGATTTGGAAGCTGATAGTAATCTTGCTCAAGTAGAGGATGGAGGCGACCAGTATCTACACTGATAATTAGAGTTGTATCAAGCTGTATGAGAATCCTGTGTTTCATGAAAGGTTGAAAAATACGGATATTCGATGCCATCTCATGAGAGATTCTGTACAACATGGTGCATTCTAGATATAGTATGTTCCCACAAAATAGAATGTTGTAGATATACTCACGAAAGCTCTAGGGAGATATAAGTTTATATATTTCAAAGAATGGATGGGTATGGTGGAAAACACATTTTAGTAGCAAGGACAAATTATTTTAGATACTTCTTCGTTGCATTTTTTGTAGTTTCATTCGTTGCAATTGCATTCATTGGAGTTGCAACGATAACAGATGAGAGGGAGCTATAGTGCAAATGGAGCATTGGCAGCATTTCAGTAGGGCCAACAACAACATAGATGCACCACATCATCAACATTTCATAGCAGTTGGTGGGCAGCAACAACCAGACATCAACGACATGACATGAGATGATAAAGAGATAGAGGGTTGTGGTAGGTTGTGCAATACTAGGATGAACATTGTCCTCTCTAAGCCAAAGTGTTAGTTTTTGTAGCATCAGATGTGGTCTAGCCATGTAATTTGGTGGAGAAGCTATAGTAAATGAGATATCAGAAACCCAAAAATCGTTTATGGAAATTCCACCTGGAGATGACTTAATTAGATTATTAGCCTATTTTTGAATGTTTCCTAAGTCTAAACATAGGAAAATTGATTAATTAATAATAATTAATTAAGCCAAGGTGAGAATTCTCTAGAAACTCACATGAATCGATCCAGAGATCATCCAAGCCATCAATTAACATTTAATCTTGGCCTTTGGAGTTCCAATAGGAAGATATAAGAAGGGAACGATGTGGTGATGGATTATATATGAGCACAAATACTCAATTTCCCAGGTAGTTCAATTTTCTCAGTAGAAGAAAAGAGAATATAGAGCCATTGGGTGAGTAGCAGGTGGTAGAGGAGGTTAGCAGTGTTTCACGAGGAAGTGTTCCAGTTTCTGAGAGAGGAAGTAAGAGGAAGGCTGAAATTCTCAAAGGGTTTGTGCAAGCATTGTGTAGAGGTTGATGCAAAAGGATCTGGGTGTGGCTAGGGAGGCAACTTCAAGGGAATAGATTATCTATGGGTTGAGAAAAATTCTCACAATAAATTTTCCAGTATTTTCTTCATCATATATTGTGAGTGGAGGATCTAAATTATTGTACTCGCAATTGTTGCTAAAGAATAATAATAAAACCCTCATTTTCAACACCAATTTTTGCACATTGGGTTTTTCTAGGGTGAATTGTCCAAAAATAACTGTATCAAAATTCTTGTGTGTGTGCTAGAATTTTTCAGTTTCCAGTATTTTATTTTCCGCAGTTTTTTTTTTTTATGGTGAAAGTTGTAGTTTTTTATTTTATTCATTGTTTGTTATCGCTAGTAAACTACATAATTAAATTTACATTTAGGAGAATAATTTTTAGTTTTGCAATAGATGAAATTTTCACAATTTCGGATGGTGAGAGATGTATGGTTGATGCATATGGAAGAGGTACATGGCATACCATCATCGAGAAGGGAATACCAAGGATTTTCTAGCTGGCTAGCTTCCAAATGTAGGAGACATGTTTTCTCCCATGGGATAACCCTTTTTGCTAGGTAAAAATCCCATACAGTTTTATGGGTTAAACATCATTTATTTGGGTTCTTACAACATTATTATTTGCATGAATTGGTTGGAAAAGCGTCATCCTATAATAGATTTTCCAACAAGGAAATTTCTTTTCCCAACAAGGAAGCCTCTGAAGAGAAGGTCCAAGGGGTTCCAAGACCTGTTTCCATCCTAGAAATATCAGCCATGTAGTTAAAGTAGATCTTTAGAAAAGGGTGTCAAGTTTATGAAACTCATATGGGAAAGGAAGCTAAGGATGAGGTAATGTTGTAGCGGCTACAACCACCCTCCAAAATTTCAGCCTACACCCAATTTCGGAGCCTGCCTTGAGAGTTTCACTTGATCACTACACGCACTCTAGTTCACTCTGTGAGATCGCATGAGTCTTCACATTTTCCTTGCTTGTTCATTTCACCAAGTCTTGCATGTTGATGTCAAGGTCATGCTTGAAAACATGTTCTGGTTATGCTCAAAGTCTTTGCTTCGCGTGTATTTGTTGTGTTCGCTATGAAATCATCTATCTCACTCACACATGGAGTCATATTCACTATCACACAAGTGTCGTTACGTTTGACCAACAATCGATCACAAGTGTCACGCTTGTCACCTACACCGTCGGTCAGTCATGTTGTACATATGTGTCAGGACAGTTTGAGTCGTCTCGTTGTCAAGTCATGCAAGTGTGTGTTTGCAAGATTGCATAGGAATCTTTGACTCATTCACACAGTTAGTCATTTTGCTGCAGTTTTGACAATTGGACTCCCCTCTGACAACCGAACCATCGCCCCCCATTGAATCGATCAAATATCACCCATAATAGAATAGGAGCACCAAGAAAGTCATTTCAGGTTGCACTGCCCACAAAAAAATCAATTAGTCTCCATGCTGGTCAACCAAAGAATTTGACCCAGCAACCACCTATTGAAGGCTCGAAAAATGGGTCTCCAACAAGGGGGATAACCACCTGGTCCGGACCTTAAGACAAATCATTTTCTGTTTGGAATAGTGGCTCCGACTGGGGATGATGGGACCAGTTTCCCAATCTATTTATGATGTTTGTGCTAATGGGATGATGTTTTTCTTTTTGGGGTTTATGAGGTGAATACTTGTCCTAAATCTAATCTATCTTCTAACTATCATATGTAATCTATCATAATCAAAGAAAACATCTAAGTTTAAAACTATCCTAGGAGTAATGTTTAAGTATGCGATCTAAAATGATTTCTAAAAGTGACTGATAATGAAAATCATTCAATCACAATAAGAAGAGAATCCATTTAAGAATGGTTGTTTCATATAAAAAGACAACCGAAACAATATGAGAAATATATTGCATAAAGAGTCATTCACGTATTTAGCATAAAGAGTAAGTCATCACCATACAGAAGTGCAATAATGATAACTAAACATTTAAACTTTCACACATAAATAACTGAAAATGATTTATTGCTTGAAACACAAGTAAAAATAATTAGGAGATAAAAGTACCATTTGTAATACGTCCTACTCATGAGCTGCAGCAATATCGATCTATCTTCAAATCACTTAACATCAACTAAGGGTACAAAAGTGTAATTTTAGCAGCAGATGTTAAACTCAAATAGAAAATAAATCTCGTTCCATTGATTTTATAAAAACCTCCTCAGTGGGGGGGAAAAATGCATGTTCTGAAGAATGTTTTTGATAAAACTCTGGACACTTCTCTAAATGCATGAGACGGGTTTAAATACTACTCTATGAAATCTAAAACTAAATATTACAAAACTAGATGAGGAGGTTTAAACGACCTGCCTCATTTTAAGCAAAACTAAACAAAACAAATCTAAATTATATCTATGGCTAATCTTGCATCTGATTCTTTAGATCGCAAATATCAAGCATCAGTTTTAAGAGTGTCAGTTGGCCGACTTTAGCTTTTAACTGTCCTGTAAATACGACGTTAGTGAGAGCTGGCACTATCTTCTCAACGGAAGTCATCAGGCACTTCAGGGTCATCCATTGGATGTGTGGCTTCACCAGGTACTGCCAGTATGCTTCCCAATTCAATCTATTTACCTGTTTGATTGCCTTTGCCCTTTCCTTTGCTGTTTTTTTCCATTCCGCTTGAAGCTGTTGTGCTTTTGGAAGAAAGCTAGGGGTAGTTTCTGCTACCAAATTAGCCTTGTGTAGATTTTCATTTACGTATTCAATGACATTGTTCACTGCTGTCACCGCATCTTCCATTTCTTGTTCTGCTTCCTTTAGCCGAGAATCCCATTTTCCAAATAAAATCTCTTTGTGTGATTCGTCAATTTTGGGCATGTCTGCTCATTTCCCTTCTTCGAATTACTGCCAGTTTAAGAAGTCTGAGACTTTTTTAAAAATCGAATCATATTTGAGTCACAATTCTACGACTTGATTTGTAATATTATCGCTCATTTTGCAATGGAAATTCCATTGCGAAATTTTTTGGCATAGTAGTTCTTTCTGTTGCAAGAGCTGGGAATTGAGACCAAGTGCCTCTGTGATAAACTCTTCAATTTTAGGATCATCTTATGCAGTTCTATTATACCTTGTAACTATTATTATTTACTAGCCAAACTGCTTTGATGTGCCAATTGCATTTGCTGGAAGTCTTGCTGAAGTTTTTCCAACTGTGTTTCTGCTTGTTGATTGATGCTGACTTGCTGTAACTGTTGTTTCAAAAACAAAATCCTATCTTATTTTTCTTTAAGTAGTAATTGAACCTTTGCTGGTTTATCAATAGTTGCTGAAGCGTATGCACCTACAACGTGTGAGAGCCTAGTGAGATTTGCTGATGGATCTATAGAGGGATCTTTCCAAAGAACATCTAGAGGTTCATCCTCAGGAGCAAGCACAAAATCCAACTTTCTTTTCTTTCTTTGCCTTCTGACGATAGCTTTATGTTGAGGGCTATAAAATACATGTAGAGGAGGAATTTCCTCTATTCTTAGTACAATCTCAGATGAGGGAGCAATGGGAATGTGTTTCGTTTCCTGAGTGTTAACAACCCTTTCTATTACCATTTCCTTGGTCGTCTCTTTTGGATTTGTTGGTGGCTCTGTGTTCTATTCTTTTGTGTTAAGTATCTTATTAAAATTTTCCCATTCCCCTTCTAGATCAATTACTAGCAGCTCTATTTGCTTTGCAAAGGGAGTTGAAGCCTCATCTTGTTTTATTGATGAAGTGTGCTGATCAGACTCTGCTGTAGACTAAGCTGTGTCTTTTATTGACTCCTCATCCTTACTATGTTCATCTTGGGACTGATTATGAGAATTTTCTGTTGATTCTTTTTCTGAACTTGTTTTGGACTTTTCTTTCGAATCATCACTTATGCTAACGCTGGGAGTAGGTTCTCTTATTTGTTTGATGAGTAATTGATCCAATGGGACCTTAGATAACCTCTATTTTATGTAATTGTCAAAATTTTGGAGACTTTCTTGGTCAAAAATAATTCATGTTGTATGTTGAACCTCTTTGAAGGTGTTTTTTTGTAGGAAAACATAATCAAAGGGATCTTCTTCATGGGAAAATACTTTTATTTTAACCATTGTAGTAAAATTACTTACAACACCAAAGGGATCATATTTCCTTCCCAGGAACTTTGGTAGTTGTAAAGATAATACATTATTAGCTTCTTTGAAAGCATGACCTAAGTCATGCAATGCAAATGCTCTGTATACTATAGGAAATTGAGGCCAAATGGCCTTTTTGGAATCTTTCATTACTTTACTCATTCCCCCTACGCCGTAGGTCTGATAGGCTATCTCCCTAGCCATCAGTTTGTCTGGGACGTAAAAAGCTAGCACATGGGGTGAAGCAATGCTACCAAACACTTTGATATACGTGAAAAATTCTTCCCCAAACCATCTTTCCATGGGGAGAATATCTACCTCCACTCCTTGGGAAAACCTTGGGGCATCTCTGTTGTAAATCTGTTTAGAGATCGGGACTATAACACCGTGACAAATTTTTAAGAAATGTGGCACAAAACTTGATTCCCACATGACTTTGTGAAAAATCTGAATGGGAAGTGGATTTTGTACCATCCACTTCCATCCCATAATAGGAAATTCAGAAATAAATTAAATAGCGTCCATAACATAGGCACTCATAAAAATGGAGGGTAAACCCTCGAAGCATTGCTTCTTTTTCTTCTGTATTCTAAAATTACAGTGGCCAAATTATCTGACAGGATTTGGGCCCAATTCATTATTGTGGCATTAATAGCTGCATCCACTAGTGGTAACCATTCTGATGAAAATTTGTTGGTATATGGTTTTCCAAACAGTCTACATAACATAGCAGCGGCAAAATAGTAAGGGGAACAAAGAGAACCAGTGGAGTACATACCGTTTTTATCCTTTTTTAGTCTTTCCTCATTGTTTGACCAATGCTTTGTGCATTCTGCCAAGTCTTCATTCTCCTTGGCAAACTTCTCGATAAATTGCTTGTTGTAGCTGGCCTGGGGTTCTGGTAAGTGGTACATACGCCTCAAATTGTTTGGAGTGAATGACTCCATGACTTCCTAGCTTTCTGTCTTGAATTTTCTGTCAGATATGTCTGCATCAACCATAATCCATTTCACTATGTCAGTGTAGGGGAGTATCTTTGGCCTTGCCACAATGCAGTGTAGAAATGAACTTGCAAGTTTAGTTATGGATGCATTAGAAGAGCCTCATACATCCGCTGTAACTGTTACTTCCATAATTCTTGGATTTTCCTCCTCCAACAACTGATACATATATTCCCACGTAGGTGTTCCTGCATCCCGATTACAGGTAGTGTCTGTGAATAATGGGGTCGTTTCTGACTTTTCAGCAGCGGGCGTCTTTCCTTTCTTCCCCATTTCTTTGTATGTTCTGCTCTGTATGTTGTTCCTGAAAGTTGCAAGTAGAGAGCAAGTTATGATAAAAATGATGTTGAATGTAGGAATAATCAATAGAAAGATGAAAATAAGGTGATAGAGGGTCTTTAATTCTGAATCACATCAAAAGTTATCAACTTGCGTCAAATGGTCTTTTACACTAATCTTAATCATTCTTTTAATAAATGACCACTAATGAACCATTATGCTTAACTTTAATGTTCATAACTTCACATCGAAAGTTGGGAAGTACTTTCCTAGAACCCTGAGCCCTTCGAATTGAGATAAAAATGATTTTGCGATTTGCTTCACAATATCGCAAACCCTGTTTTCGTTAAAACCCATTGTTACATGAATTACTGCAATGTGCGATTTGCGAGATGCTATCACATTTCGTGATATTTGCATTGTTAAGTAATGCCGCGGGTTTGAAACTATGATGCGTAAAGGTTATAGAATTTATGATCTCGCATTGTTGCAGATCGCATTTTCAAGGAGTAACTTTTATAAGCGATGTCCGTCGTAACTTTTTGAAATGCAAAAATAATCTTTTCTAAAGTGGGTTTTTCAAGGTTTACCTTTAATGTTCATGACTTTATATTATAAAGTTATTCTAAGGCTTTTCATTATGTAGTGCTTTTATAAGAAACTCATTGTTTGTGACATTTTATGCACTTAAAGTATGAAAAGGTAAATTTCCATGTTTTAGCAAGTTCCACTTTGACATCTTATTTTATTCTAAAAACAAGAAAGGCATGATTAAATGCTAAGTTTTGATTTTTTGGAAGGGTCCCCATTTATTAATGTTATTACTAATACTAATAAATGGGGGGTTGTTGATAGGCACAATAATTGGCAATTCACTTGGAAGAACTAGTTATCTCTGATGTCTTTTTGAATTTTCTAAAACTTCCAAAATCGAAATGGTTTTGAAAATGAAACTTCATTGTACAAAATATTAGGAAAATAGTGCTATTTATTAATAACAACATCTTGTTCTAACTATCTTTCTTTTGATTATATTCTCTCTAGAGTTACTCATTTTACTCACATCAGTCATTACTTGGTTGTGAAGATAAAAACAAAAACATCTCTTTAGATCAGTTTCGGTGTACACATTTGTCATCGATAGAGCCTCTGTTGCCAGCAGGCATTCATAGCCTCGACAGGGTTACCTGTTACCTAGCAATGATCCAGTGTCCCACTTGAGAAGCATGCAATTTTCAAAGATAAATTCTCATATACACTTATTGCTTTTTCTTTTCTTATTTCTCTTTTAATTCTTAAAGAACAATATCTTGGTTTGGTGGCCAAAATTGACGGTGCCATTCAATTGATTTATAACTTAACTGAGCAAGCTGGCTTGTGATGAGACCCCTTGTCTTTTGATTGAAATAATCTCCAGCCATTACCCTATTTTGATATGCAGTATGGCAATGTCAGTTAGTTATAATATTTATGATCATGATAAGCCGGGTCTTGATGAGATCTCTTATTCTTTAAGTTTTAAAGTGTATAATAGAATTACTCTTTGAATCTCGCAAATTCCTAGAGTGGGGGGGAAGTCATTTGTTCCTTAAGAATTCTCCTGGATGATAATTGTAGAGGTTAAAAATAGCTTTTCCAAAGAGAATTTATTGTTTTGTTATTGATACCTATTGTGACCGATGTAAGGAAAACTTCTTCCTAAGGTTGATTCTAACTGAAGCTTAGACAATTGAAACAGAAGAACATGCAAAAATTTTCAAAATAACAGCACTTATTCATATGTTTCATAAATGAAGATTAATTTTCATAACCACTCCCATTTATACAACCAAAAAAACAAAATTGAAATGAGACACTATTCTTTTCATGAAAACCAAAAGTGAACATTCTTAACTTGTTTTATTATCAAAAGGAAATTTTAACTAGAACTATAATTTACAGAAAAAATAGAAGAGATCATCTTCTATGGAAAATATTTCTTAAGGATCTGTCCATTAACAGGTAAAGATTCCCTTTTCCCTGCTAAATCTTGTAACATGAAAGTTGATGGACCGATGAGTTTGACAATCTGGAATAGTTGAAGCCACATCCATTGGAATTTAGTATGCTTTCCTTTCTCTTCATGGGCTTTATCCCATTTTAATACTAAGTCTCCAAGTTGAAAATCTCTTCTAGGAATTGAGTGTGAATCAAAATAAGATTTCACTAATTGTTGATGATGTGCGTGGGTAATTCTAGCCTTTTCTCGTTCCTCTTCAAGTTTAAGGATTTGCAATTGTCTTAATTGCATTGATGAGGAAGAGGTTTCTTCAATGAATTGAACTAAGGCTAGAGAAGGAATAAGTAGATTTGTTGGTAAGACCACTTCTTTCCCATAAACTAAATTAAAAGAAGAAGAGAAAATGGAGGTTTTCTAGGTTATCCTATTTGCCGAAAGAGCATTCATTAAAGACTTATGCCAATTTCTTTGATTTTGATCAATGGTCTATTTGATAATTCTAATAAGGTTTTTGTTTGTTGATTCAGCTAATACATTCACTTGTGGATAATAATTAACAGAATATTTGAGTTTAAAACCTCTTTTGAGAGCAAATTCTGTCATGGCATTACCTAAGAAATAGGATGCATTATCAAACATTTAAGCAGAAGGTAAGGCAAACCTGGTGATTATGAATTGATCTATAAATTCGATGATATTCGCAGAGTTGGCTATTTTGAGTGGAGCCGCTTCTACCCATTTGGTAAAGTAGTCGGTAGCTATAAGCATGTATTTATGTTGTTTAGAAGAATGAGGAACGATCTCACCTATTATATCTAATCCCCATTGTTCAAATGGTTGATCGATGTTAATGGGCTGTAATAGCAATGATGACTTCCTCTATATTCTAGGAGCAATTTGGAAAATTTGAAATCTTCTTACATAGCTATGCGCATATTTAAATAGAGTTGGCCAGTAGTGGCTAGCGTGCAAGATTTTGTGTGCTATTGCATCTTCTGCATAGTGTCTTCCTACTGGCCCGTCATGAAGTTCTTGCAATACTTTTTCTGCTTTAGATTTCTCAAGGCATCTAAGGAGAACAGAATCATAATTCATTCTAAAGAGTATATCATTGAGTATATCATTGACAATTTGATATTGTTTAACTTTTAACCTCAGGGCCCTTTTCTTTGTGTAATTCAAATGTGGAGGAGTGTATCCATTTTCTAAATAGAACATGATATCAGCATACCTTGATTCAAAGTCGTTTAGGCTTACCTCATACACTTATACTTCACTGTCTAGAGACTGTGTTTCTGATATGTGCGATGCTCCTGCCAATATCTTGCAAAAACGTTGACCTTTTACAATATTTGCTGGTTTAATCTCAGCGTCATATTCTTGCAGGGCTGTGACCCAATTTTCCCTCTTTTCACCCACATATTTTTGTACCAAAAGATTTCTTACCGCTAGAAAAGGTACTATTATTCTGGTGTGAGTCTTGAGAAGGAAAGGCCTGAAGTGTTTAATTTCTTTGAAAACAACATAAGCCTATTTCTCAACATCAGAGTAATTTACCTGTTTCTTAACATCAGAGTAATTTAATTCAGTTCCTTGCAAATTTGAATTGAAGAAAGCAATTGGGGCTTCAGCTTTATCTTGATTTGCTTGTGTGAGTATGGCATCATATGATTTAGCGGAGGCGAATGTATATAGAGTGAAAGGATTTAAAAAATTTGGAGTTACCAGAGATGGGGCATTTATAATTGCTTGTTTTATCAAGCCAAACGCTTCATGTTCTACATGACCCCATTTGAAGAGAGAGTTTTTCTTTATCATGGCTTGGAGAGGTGACACGATCCTTGAGAAGTCAGGGAAAATCTTTTAACAAAATTGATCTGACCAAGGAAAGACTGCATTGCTTTCTTATTATGGGGTAAGGATATCTCGGAAATTTCCTTGATAATATCTGGGTCAATATGGATTCCTGATTTGGATACTATGAATCCAAGAAGTTTTCCTTCACTTAAAGAAAAAAAATATTTCTTTGGGTTAAGTGAAATTCCATATTTTTGAGAACGTTGAAAGATTTGTTTTAAGTCTCTAAGATGATTACTACGTTTCTTAGAATATACCGTTATATCATCTAAGTAGATCACCACTGACCTGTTTACTAATCCTTTAAATGCAATGTCCATGGCTCTTTGAAACATGGCACTGGCGTTGATTAGCCCAAATGGCATCTTTTGATACACGTAAGTGCCCCATTTGGTTATAAATGTAGTTTTTAATTGATCGTCTGGGTGGACCAAGATTTGATTATATCTTGAAAAACCATCTAAAAAGGACATTAAATCAGACCCTGCGACTGATTGTAATATCTGTTCCATATGGGGCAATGGAAAATTATCCTTTTGGCAAGCTTTGTTGAGGTTTCCAAAGTCAATACAAATCCGAATATCTTCGTTTTTCTTTCTGATTGGGACTAGGTTAGAGACCCATCTGGAATGTCTAACAGGAAAAGTTATCTTGGCTTTTAATAGTCTGTTCAACTCAAATTTAATTTGGCTTCCCAAATTAGAATGTACTTTCTTCAATTTCTGCTGAACAAACTTTTCATCAGAGATCATCGAGATTATATGTTGTATAATCGAAGCGTCGTAGGTTTTAAGATCATCGTAATTCCAGGCAAAGACACTCTTGTATTGTTTCAATAATCAAATGAAAGTTGATTTTTCCTCAAATGTTAGGCCAAGACCTAGATTGATGTTCTGTGGTTTTATGTCTGTTCGCAGATTCACTAATTAATATCTCAGAGTTGAACTCTAAAGTTTTGAATTGGTGGATCATTTAAATATGTCCTTTAAGTCATATAGGTCCTCTAACTTGACTACGCATTTTGGTATAACGTTATTGTTGTTTTCTTCTTCCATTTGTTTGTCATGTTGGTATTCATAAATTATCTAATTATTGTAAGAGCCTTCTGAAGTTAGAAAACTCACAATATCAGGGTCATTGTTGAAAACTCTCCAATTGGTGATGTTATCAAGAAAATAAGGTCTAAAGATTAATTCAATTGAGAATCTGTTTGGGATATAGTCCTCGCATGGAATAAGCTTGGAAGCTATATTAGCAAGTAGATCAGCATTCGCATTTTCGAGTTTGGGAATGGATGAAATATTAAATGCTATAAAGTCTAAAGTCAGGTCTTGTACTAATGATTGATAGTGTTTCAAGTGTCCTGACAAACAATGTATAGTATTTCTCACCTGTTTAATAACAATCTCAGAGTCTTCAAATACTTGCAAATATTTGATATTCAACCTGATTGCTTTGTATAACCCTTGAACTAATGTTTCATATTCAGCAGTATTGTCTATGCAATCGAATTCAAACCTACATGCCAACATGGTTTTCTCTCCTTGTGGACTAATTAATATACAACCTTCTCCTGCTCCATCATTGGATTTAGAACCATCAAAAAATAATTTCCAAAACAATGTTTTATTTATAGGTTTATCTACAAAATTGATGGATCTAGAAGTGTCAGTATGAGAGAAATTTTCTATCTGAGATAAAACAAAATTTTCCAAGAAAGGTGAAGTATGAGCCTTGAAATTCCCTAAGAATGAATCAACAGAATAATTTCCAATAATGTTGTTGCTATATGCTACCGTCTCGTTTTCTCCTTCTAACTCTATTACTATATACTTTTGATGTCTTTCTTGTTCAACCTTGATCTAATTAGGTTTGCCATTGTAGGGGAGCCACATATGAGACCAGTCGGTCATGAAGTAACCGTGAAGATTTTCTAACCAATCCCCACTGAGGATCAGTCCATAAAATTCAGGGATGTCTGTGACAAGTATATCAACAACTTGACATACCTTAGGGTTTGACGAAAGTCTTATGGTCACTTGATTAAGTTCACTGATGACCTTGACTTGAGATCGATCTAACTGTACTATTTGTACTACAAATTTATGAGGTTGGACATTTAATTTTACGCAAATTGTCTTAGGTAAAATGTTAGATGATGCACCAGAATCCACTAGATAGTTATGCAGGTTTTTGTTGAAAACTTCAAAAGTAAGGAGAAATGGTGGGGTATGGGATTTGGATCTTCCACCAATTAGAGCAATATTAGTCGGATCAAATTTATTTGAAATGCCAGTCAAAAGTTTTCCCATTTCGTGAGTAGCTTGTGAAATTACAGTAGCAGGGAGAGGCATAGTAGGTACTGCCTTCAATTCTTTCAAGAGTAATTTCTGTTGATGTTTTAATTTACTAAGCTCGTGAAGAGTAATGTTTTCTTTGGTTTTCTTCATATCTTCAACAATGTTATATTCCATTTTATCTGAGATGATAAGCGTTTTAGATGAAGATGTGGAATCAGATTGAATTGGGTTTTTCTGAGTAGACTTTGGTGAGGATTTTTTGCCTACTACTTTATCCTTGGGAGGCGGAATTGGGTTTTTCAGTTTAGCACTAGATTGTGGAGGATCAAGTTGATTTCTACTTCTAGTAGCAACATGTAATGTTTCTTGATCTTCCTCATTTGGAATAATGAAATCCCATATTCCTTGTAATTCTATGATTTCTTCATCATCGGTCTGTTCCTCATTTGAAACTTCTTCCTCTTCCCCTTTTGATTCAACGTTTGTTATAGCATTCAGAGGTTTTGGGTTAGTTGAAGGGTTTCTTTTAAAGGGTTTGAAACATTTCTTGGAAGAGGTTTCTGCTACTTGTTTCTTTATATCTACCATTTCATTAGACATGGTCTTCAAAACCTTTTGCAATCCTTCCAAGTCAAACGGGTCCTTTCCTTGTTTCTTCTTAGAATCATCTCTAAAAGACACTTTTTTAAACTTTCTTTCATCTACAACGTTTTTCTTTTCTATAGCGAGGATACGTTTCTCTACAGCTATTACATCTTTCATGTTTTCTGCTAACGTCGACTTGGGAGCTCTCTTTACAAAGATGGCTGAATTTGAAAGTAAAACAGAAATATACCATTCATTTTGGACTTCATTGCTAGGCTTAGATGCTGCTGGTATTTTGTTCAATAATTTATTAAAGCGAGAGTTGAAATCCTTAATTGGTTCCTTTGGTTCAGCTTTTAAATTGGAGAGGTCATTTATTAAGGTTGTTGTTGACCTATCATATCTGAATTTTGTTAAAAACTAATCTTGAAATGTATCCCAGTTATTAATGGAGCCTGCTGGTAAAGAAAAATACTAGAATCCTGCTGCTCCTTGTAAAGTATAGGGGAATCATCTTACAACTGTGTCCTCTTCTACTACACCAATCAAATTAATAGATAGAATAAAATTGTTTATGTGTTCCTCAGCTAATTGGCCATTGTCAGGATTGAATTTGGGTAATCATTTCTCAAGGTGAGCTGGTAACTGAGATAAAGGTGCAGGCATTCTTACAACCCTTGGATTGGCCCATGGCTTTGGTGGTGGATTTTCTACCATCGTCGGAGTGTCAGTAGGAGGGGGTGTGGCAGTAGTTGAAAGTGATTGTGTAGAGGAGGATGTTTCTCCTGTACCTGTATGAACCACGATCTAGAGTTGAGGGATGGATGAATGAAATTGTGATGATATGGATGGAATGGTAGATGAAAATGATGATAGAACCTCACTCTGAGATTTTGCTGGTGTTTTCCTAGCTTTCTTATGACTCAGTGAAGGAAAATCAACCGGTGGGATTCCTAGCTTTTCGCTTTGTGTTCTAGTCAGTTGTTGAGATGGGGTTAGATGAGAAGTGACACTACCTTGGGATAACTCAGATTCTTCTTGAGATATAGAAATCCCCTGTAACTTATGAATTAAAGTTTGTAACTCAGGGGATCTAAAGAAGGATGATCTGGCTTGTTTGGGATTTCAGTAATGTGCTCTGTATTTTTCTTTTCAACTTTTGGTTCATAGATGGAATATTTAGAAAGTGAACGAGAAGTTGAGGGTGATGGTGAGGGAGTTTTACTCTTAGAATGGCGTGAAGATGTAGATTTACTTTTCATTCACAGTTAGGCCCTCCTTCTAGCACCAAATATGTTGAAGGCTTGGAAAATCAAGTCTCCAACGAGGGGGATAACCACTCAGTCTGGACCTTAAGACAACTCCTTTTCTGTTTGGAATATTAGCTCCGACTGGGGATGATGGGACCAGTTTCCCAATCTATTTATGATGTTTTTTCTAACGGGATGATGTTTTTCTTTTTGGGGTTTATGAGGTGAATACTTGTCTTAAATCTAATCTATCTTCTAACTATCATATGCAATCTATCATAATCAAAGAAAACATCTAAGTTTAAAAATATCTTGGGAGTAATGAAGATCATTCAATCACAATAAGAAAAGAATCCACTTAATAATGATTGTTTCATATAAAAAGTTAATTGAAACAATATGAGAAATATATCGCATAAAGAGTCATTCACGTATTTAGCATAAAGAGTAAGTCATCACCATACAGAAGTGCAATAATGATAACTAAACATTTAAACTTTCACACATAAATCACTAAAAATGATTTATTGCTTGACACACAAGTAAAAAGCATTAGGAGATAAAAGTACCATTTGTAATATGTCCTACTCATGAGCTACAACAATATCGATCTATCTTCAAATCACTTAACATCAACTAAGAGTACAAAAGTGCAATTTTAGTAGCAGATGTTAAACTCAAATAGAAAATAAATCTCGTTCCATTGATTTTATCAAAACCTCCTTAGTGGGGGGGGAATTGCACATTCTGAAGAATGATTTTGATAAAACTCTAGACCCCTCTCTAAATGCATGAGAGGGGTTTAAATACTACTCTATGAAATTTAAAAATAAATATTACAAAACTAGATGAGGAGGTTTAAACAACCTGCTTCATTTTAAGCAAAACTAAACAGAACAAATCTAAATTATATCTATGACTAATCCTGCATCTGATTCTTTAAATCGCAAATATCCATCATTGGTTTTAAGAGTGTTGGTTGGCCGATTTTAGCTTTTAACTGTCCTGCAAATACGGCGTTGGTGAGATCTGGCACTATCTTCTCGGCGGAAGTCATCAGGCAATTCAGGGTCATCCATTGGCTGTATGGCTTCACTAGGTACTGCCAGTATGCTTCCCAATTCAATTTGTTTACCTGTTTGATTGCCTCTGCCCTTTCCTCCGTTGCTTGTTTCCATTCTGCTTGAAGCTGTTGTGCTTTTGGAAGAAAGCCAGGGGTAGTTTCTGCTAACAAATTAGCCTTGTGTAGATTTTCATTTACGCATTTGATGACATTGTTCGCTTCTATCACTGCATCTTCCATTGCCTGTTCTGCTTCCTTTAGCTGAGAATCCCATTTCACAAATAAAATATCTTTGTGATATTTGTCAATTTTGGGCATGTTTGCTCTTTTCCCTTCTTTGGATTTCTGTTAGTTTAAGAAGTCTAAGAATTTTTTAAAAATCGAATGATATTCGAGTCGTAATTCTAAGACTTGATTTGTAATATTATCACTCATTTTGCAATGGGAATTCCATTGCAAAATTTTCTGTCATAACAGTTCTTTCTATTGCAAGAGCTAGGAATTGAGACCAAGTGCCTCTGTGATAAACTCTTCAATTTTGGGATCATCTTTATGCAGTTCTATTATACCTTGTAACTGTTCTTCTTTACTAGCCAAACTGCTTTGATGTGCCAATTGCATTTGCTGGAAGTCTTGCTGAAGTTTTGCCAACTGTGTTTCTGCTTGTTGATTGATGCTGACTTGCTGTAACTGTTGTTTCAAAAACAAAATCCTATCTTCTTTTTCTTTAAGTAGCAATTGAACCTTTGCTGCTTTATCAATAGTTTCTGAAGCGTATGCACCTGCAACTTGTGAGAGCCTAGTGAGATTTGCCGATGGATCTGTAGAGGGATCTTTCCAAAGAACATCTAGATGTTCATCCTCAGGAGTGAGCATAGAATCCAACTTTCTTTTCTTTCTTTGCCTTTTGACGACAGCTTTATGTTGAGGGTTGTAAAATACATCTAGAGGAGGAATCTCCTCTATTCTTAGTACAATCTCAGATGAGGGAGCAATGGGAATGTGCTCCATTTCCTGAGTGTTAACAGCCCTTTCTATCACCATTTCCTTGGTCGTCTGTTTTGGATTTGTTAGTGCTTTTGTGTTTTGTTCTTTTATGTTAAGTATCTTATTAAAAGTTTCCCATTCTCCTTCTAGATCAATTACTAGCCTCAACTTGAAACCTCAACTTGTTTTATTGATGAAGTCTACTAATTAGACTCTGCTATAGACTGAGTTGTGTCTTTTATTGACTCCTCATCCTTACTGTGTTCATCTTGGGACTAATTACCAGACTTTTCTGTTGATTTTTTTTATTTTTTATTATTATATTTTTATTATATATATATATATATTTATATTTTATTTATTTATTATATTATATTATAATTATTTATTTATTATTTTATTTATTTATTTATTTATTTTTTTTTTTTTATTCTGAACTTGTTTTGGACTTTTCTTTTGAATCATCACTTATGCTAACACTGGGAGTAGGTTCTCTTATTGGTTCGATGAGTAATTGGTCCAATGGGACCTTATATAACCTCTGTTTTCTGTAATTATCAAAATTCTAGAGACTTTCTTAGTCAAAAAGAATTCGTGCCATATGCTGAACCTCTTTGAAGGTGTTTTTCTACTGGAAAATGTCATCAAAGGGATCTTCTTCATGGGAAAATACTTTTATTTTAACCATTGTAATAAAATTACTTACAAGACCAAAGGGATCATATTGCCTTCCTGAGAACTTTGGTAGTTCTAAAGATAATACATTATTAACTTCTTTGAAAGCATGACCTAAGTCATGCAATGAAAATGCTCTGCATACTACAAGAAATGGAGGCCAAATGGCCTTCTTGGAATATTTCAGTACTTTACTCATTCCCCCTATGCCGTAGGTCTGATAGGCTATCCCCCTAGCCATCAGTTTTTCTGGGACGTAAAAAGGTAGCACATGGAGTGAAGCAATGCTGCCAAACACTCTGATATACGTAAACAATTATTCCCCAAACCGTCTTGCAACGGGGAGAACATCTACCTCCATTTCTTTGGAAAACTTTGGGGCATCTCTATTGTAGATCTATTTATGGATCGGGAGTATAACTCCGTGACAAATTTTTAAGAAATGTGGCACAAAACATGATTCCGACATGAATTTGTGATAAATCTAAATGGGAAGTGGATTTTGTACCATCCACTTCCATCCCATAACAAGAAATTCGAAAACAAAACAAATAGCGTCCATAAAATAGGTGCTCATAAAAATTGGAGGGTAAACCCTTGAAGCAATGCTTCTTTTTCTTCTGTATTCTAAAATTGCAGCAGCTAAATTATATGACAGGATGTGGGCCCAATTCATTATCGTGGCATTGATAGCCGCATCCACTAGTGGTAATCATTCTGATGAAAATTTGTTGGTGTCTGGTTTTCCAAATAGTCTACATAACATAGCAGCGGCAAAACAGTAAGGGGAACAAAGAGAACCAATGGAGTACATACCGTTTTTATCCCTTTTTAGTCTTTCCTCATTGTTTGACTAGTGTTTTGTGCATTATGCCAAGTCTTCATTCTCCTTGGCAAACTTCTCGACAAATTGCTTGTTGTAGCTGGCCTGGGGTTCTGGTAAGTGGTACATATGCCTCAAATTGTTTGGAGTGCATGACCCCATGGCTTCCTGGCTTGCCGTCTTGAACTGTCTGTCAGATATGTCTATGTCATCTATAATCCATTTCACCATGTCGGTGTAGGGGAGTATCTTTGGAGTTGCCACAATGCGGTGTAGAAATGAACATGCAAGTTCAGTTATGGATGCATTAGAAGAGTTGCGTCCATCCGCTGTAACTGTTACTTCCATAATTCTCGGTTTTTCCTCCTCCAACAACTGATACATAGATTCCCACATCGATGTTCCTGCATCCCGATTATAGGTAGTGTCTGTGAATAATGGGGTCATTTCTTACTTTTCAGTAGCGGGTGTCTTTCTTTTCTTCCCCATTTCTTCGTATGTTCTGCTGTGTGTGTTCTTCTTGAAAGTTGCAAGCAAAGAGAAAATTATGATAAAAATGATATTGAATGTAGGAATAATCAATAGAAAGATGAAAATAAGGTGACGGAGGGTCTTTAATTCTGAATCACATCAAAAGATATCAACTTGCGTCAAATGGTCCTTTACACTAATCCTAATCATTCTTTTAATAAATGACCACTAATGAACCGTTATGCTTAACTTTAATGTTCATAACTTCACATCAAAAGTCGGGAAGTACTTTCCTAGAACCCTGAGCCCTTCAAATTGTGATAAAAGTGATTTTGCGATTTGCTTCACAATATCGTCGATCGTTATATTGCAAAACCTGTTTTTGTTAAAAACCATTGTTACATGAATTATTACGATGTGCAATTTGCGAGATGTTATCACATTCCACAATATTTGCATTGTTAAGTAATGCCGTGGGTTTGAAACTGCAATGTGATAAGGTTATAGAATTTATGATCTCGCATTCTTGCGGATTTCATTTTTAAGGGGTAACTTTTATAAGGGATGTTCATTGTAACTTTTTGCGATGTGAGAATAATTTTTTCTAAAGCGGGTTTTTCAAGTTTTACCTTTAATGTTCATGACTTTATGTTATAAAGTTATTCTAAGGCTTTTCCTTATGTAGTGCTTTTATAAGAAACTCATTGTTTGTGACATTTTATGTGCTTAAAGTATGAAAAGGTAAATTTCCATGTTTTAGCAAGTTCCACTTTGACATCTTATTTTATTCTAAAAACAAGAAAGGCATGATTAAATGCTAAGTTTTGATTTTTTGGAAGGGTTCTCATTTATTAATGTTATTACTAATACTAACAAATGGGGGGTTGTTGATAGGCACAATAATTGGCGATTCACTTGGAAGAACCAGTGATCTCTAATGTCTTTTTGAATTTTCTAAAACTTCCAAAATTGAAATGGGTTTGAAAATGAAACTTCATTGTACGAAATATTAGGTAAATAGTGCTATTTATTAATAACAACATCTTGTTCTAACTATCTTTCTTCTGATTATATTCTCCCCAGAGTTAGTCATTTTACTCACATCAGTCATTACTTGGTAGAGCCTTTGCTACCAACAAGCATTCATATCCTTGACAAGGTTACCTGTTACCCAGTAATGATCCAGTGTCCCACTTGAGAAGCATGCAATTTTCAAAGATAAATTCTCATATGCACTTATTTCTTTTTCTTTTCTTATTTCTCTTTTAATTCTTAAAGAAAAATGTCTTGGTTTGGTGGTCAAAATTGACAATGCCATTCACTTGATTTATAACTTAACTGAACAAGCTAGCTCATGATGAGACCCCTTGTCTTTTGATTGAAACAATCTCCAACCATTACCCTTTTTTGATATGTAGTATGGCGATGTCAGTTAGTTATAATCTTTATGATCATGATAAGCCGACTCTTGATGAGATCTCTTACTCTTTAAGTTTTAAAGTGCATAATTGAATTACTCCTTGAATCTCGCAAATTCCTTGAGTGGGCGGAAGTCATTGGTTCCTTAAGAATTCTCCTAGACGACAATTGTAGAGGTTAAAAATAGATTTTCCAAAGAGAGTTTACTGTTTTGTTATTGATATCTTTTGTGACTAATGTAAGGAAAACTTCTTCCTAAGGTTGATTATAACCAAATCTTAGATAGTTGAAATAGAAGAATAGGCAAAATTTTTTTGAAATAACAGCACTTATCCATATGTTTCATAAATGAAGATTAATTTTCATAACCACTCCCATTTGCAAAACCGAAAAAACAAAATTGAAATGAGACACTATTCTTCTCATGAAAACCAAAAGTGAACATTCTCAAGCTATTTTATTGTCAAAAGAAAACTTTAACTAGAACTATAATTTACAAAAAAATAGAAGGGATCATCTTCTATGGAAAATATTTCTTAAGGATTTGTCCATTAACAGGTCAAGATTCACTTTTTCTTGCTAAATCTTGTAACATGAAAGCTGATGGACGATGAGTTCGATAATCTGGAAGGGTCGAAGCCACATCCGTTGGAATTTAGTATTCTTGCATTTCTCTTCATGGGCTTTATCCCATTTTAATACTAAGTCTCCAAGTTGAAAATCTCTTCTAGACATTGAGTGTGAATCAAAAGAAGATTTCACTAATTGTTGATGATGTGTGTGGGTAGTTCTGGCCTTTTCTCGTTCCTTTTCAAGTTTAAGGATTTGCTGTTGTTTTAATTGCATTGATGAGGAAGGGGTTTCTTCAATGAATTGAACTAAGGCTAGAGAAGGAATAACTAGACTTGTTGGTAAGAGCACTTCTTTCCCATAAACTAAATTAAAAGGAGAAGTGCCAATGGAGGTTTCCTGAGTTATCTTATCTGCCCAAGGAGAATTCATTAAAGACCTGTGCCAATTTCTTTGATTTTGATTAATAGTCCATTTGATAATTCTAATAAGGTTTTTGTTTGTTGATTCAGCTAATCCATTCCCTTGTGGATAATAATTAGTAGAATATTTGAGTTTAAAACCTCTTTTGAGAGCAAATTTTGTCATGGCATTACATCAGAAATAGGTTGCATTATCAAACATTAAAGCAGAAGGTAAGCCAAACCTAGAGATTATGAATTTATTTATAAATTTGATGATATTCTCAGAGTTGGCTATTTTGAGTGGAACCGCTTCTACCCATTTGGTAAAGTAGTTAGTAGCTGTAAGGATGTATTTATGTTGCTTAGAAGAATGAGGAATGATCTCACCTATTATATCTAATCCCCATTGTTCAAATGGATGATCGATGTTAACAGGCTGTAATGGCAATGATGGCTTCTTTTGTCTTCCAGCAGCAGTTTGGCAAATTTGACATCTTCTTACATAGCTATGTGCATATTTAAATAGAGTTGGCTAGTAGTAGCTAGCGCACAAGATTTTGTGTGCTGTTGCATCTCTTGCATAGTGTCCGCCTACTTGCCCGTCATGAAGTTCCTGCAATACTTTTTCTGCTTCAGATTTCTCAAGGCATCTAAGGAGAACAGAATCATAATTCATTCTAAAGAGTATATCATTGACAATTTGATATTGTTTAGCTTTTAACCTCAGGCCCCTTTTCTTTGTGTAATTCAAATGTGGAGGAGTGTATCCATTTTTTAAATAGAACATGATATCAACATACCTTGATTCAAAGTCATTTAGGCTTACCTCATACACTTGTACTTCACTGTCTAGAGACTGCATTTCTGATATGTACGATGCTCCTGCCAATATCCTACAAAAACCTTGAACTTTTACAATATTTGGTGGTTTAATCTTAGCGTCATATTCTTGCATGGCTATGACCCAATTTTCCCTCTTTTCACCCACATCTTTTTGTACCAAAATATTTCTTACCGATAGAAATGGTACTATTATTTTGGTGTGAGTCTTGAGAAGGAAAGGTTTGAAGTGTTTAATCACTTTGAAAACAGCATAAGCCTGTTTCTCAACATCAAAGTAATTTAATTCAGCTCCTTACAAATTTGAACTGAAGAAATCAATTGGGGCTTCAACTTTATCTTGATTCGCTTGTGTGAGTATGGCAGCATATGATTTCTCGGAGGTGAATGTATATAGAGTGAAAGGATCGGAAACATTTGGAGTTTCCAAAGATGGGGTATTTATAATTGCTTGTTTTATCAAGCCAAATGCTTCATGTTCTACATGACCCCATTTGAAGAGAGAGTTTTTCTTTATCATGGCTTGGAGAGGTGACATGATCCTTGAGAATTCAGGGACAAATCTTTTAACAAAATTGATCTGACCAAGGAAAGACTGCATTGCTTTCTTATTATGGGGTAAGGATATCTCAGAAATTTCCTTGATCCTATCTGGGTCAATATGGATTCCTGATTTAGATATTATGAATCCAAGAAATTTTCCTTCACTTAAAGAAAAAAAAGATTTCTTTGGGTTAAGTTAAATTCCATATTTTTGACAACGTTGAAAGATTTGTTTTAAATCTCTACGATGATTACTACGTTTTTTACAATATACTGCTATATCATCTAAGTAGATCACCACTGACTTGTTTAATAATCCTTTAAACACAATGTCCATGGATATTTGAAACGTGGCATCGACGTTGATCAGCCCAAATGGCATCTTTTGATATGCGTAAGTGCCCCATTTGGTTCTAAATGTAGTTTTTAATTGATCATCGGGGTGGACCAAGATTTGATTAGCCCAAAATGGCATCTTTTGATATGCGTAAGTGCCCCATTTGGTTCTAAATGTAGTTTTTAATTGATCATCGGGGTGGATCAAGATTTGATTATATCCTGAAAAGCCATCTAAAAAGGACATAATTCAGACCCTGCGACTGATTGTAATATCTGTTCCATAGGGGGCATTGGAAAATTATCCTTTTGGCAATCTTTGTTGAGGTTTCGAAAGTCAATACAAATCCAAATATCTCCATTTTTATTTCTCATTGGGACTAGGTTAGAGACCCATTTGGAATGTCTGATAGGAAAAATTATCTTGGCTTTTAATAATTTGTTCAACTCAGATTTAATTTGGCTTTCCAAATTAGGATGTATTTTCCTCAATTTCTGCTGAACAAGATTTTCATCAAAGATCATCGAGATTGTATGTTGCATAATTGAAGTGTAGTAGGTTTTAAGATCATCATAATTCCAGGCAAAGACACTCTTGTATTGTTTCAATAGTCAAATGAAAGTTGATTTTTCGTCGGATGTTAGGCTAAGACCTAGGTTGATGTTCTGTGGTTTTATGTTTGTCCCCAGATTCACTAATTCATATCTCAGAGTTCAACTCTGAAGTTTTGAATTGGTGGATTGTTTAAATTTGTCCTTTAAGTCATATAGGTCCTCTAACTTGACTATGGATTTTGGTATAGAGTTATTTTTGATTTCTTGTTCCAGTTGTTTGTCATGTTGGTCTTCATCAATTATCTAATTATTGTAAGAGCCTTCTAAAGGCAGAAAACTCACAATATCAAGGTCATTGTTGAAAACTCTCCAATTGGTGATGTTATCAGGAATAGAGGGTCTAAAGATTAATTCAATTGAGAATCTATCTCGGCTATAGTCCTCTGATGGAACAAGCTTTGGAAGCTACATTACCAAGGAGATTAGCACTCGCATTTTGGAGCTTGGGAATGGATGAAATATTAAATGCTATAAAGTGTGAAGTCAGCTCTTGTACTAAAGATTGATAGTGTTTCAGGTGTCCTGACAGACAATGTATAGTATTTCTTACCTGTTTAGTAACAATCTCAGAGTCTCCAAATACTTGCAAATATTTGATATTGAGCTCGATTGCTTTGTATAACCCTTGAACTAATGCCTCATATTCAACGATATTGTTTGTGCAATCGAATTCAAGCCTACATGCCAACATGGTTTTCTCTCCTTGTGGACTAACTAATATACAACCTGCTCTTGTTCCATTGTTGGATTTAGAACCATCAAAAAATAATTTCCAAAACAATGTTTTATTTACAGGTTTATCTATAAAATTGATGCATCTAGAAGTTTCAGTTTGAGAGAAATTTTCTATCTGAGATAAAACGGAATTTTCCAAGAAAGGTGAAGTATGGGCCTTGAAATTCCCTAAGAATGAATCAACAGAATAATTTCCAATAATGTTGTTGCTATATGCTACCGGCTCGTTTTCTCCTTCTAACTCTGTTACTATATACTTTTGATGTCTTTCTCATTCAACCTTGATCTGATTAGGTTTGCCATTGTAGGGAAGCCACATATGAGACTAGTCAGTCACGAAGTAACTGTGAAGCTTTTCTGACCAATCCCTACTGAGGATCAGTCCATAAAATGCAGGGATGTCTGCGACAAGTATATCAACAACTTGACATACCTTAGGGCTTGAAAAATGTCTTATGGTCACTTGATTAAGTTCACCGATGACCTTGACTTGAGACCGATCTAACTGTACTATTCATATTGCAGATTTTTGAGCTTGGACTTTTAATTTTGCACAAACTATCTAAGGTAAAATGTTAGATGATGCGCCGGAATCCACCAGACAGTTATGTAGGTTTTTGTTGAAAACTTCAAAAGTAAGGAGAAATGGTGGGGTATGGGATTTGGATCTTCCACCAATTAGAGCAATATTAGTTGGATCGACTTTATTTGAAATGCTAGTTGGATGTTTTCCCATTTCATGAGTAGCTTGTGAAATTACAACAGAAGGGAGAGGCGTAGTAGGTACTGCCTTCAATTCTTTCAAGAGTAATTTCTATTGATGTTTTAATTTACTGAGCTCATGAAGAGTAATGTTTGCTCTGCTTTTCTTCATATCTTCAACAATGTTATATTCCATTTCATCTAAGATGATAAGCATTTTAGATGATGATGTGGAATCAGATTGAATTTGGTTTGTCTAAGTAGACTTCGGTGAGGATTTCTTACCTACTACTTTATCCTCGGGATGTGGAATTGGGTTTTTCTGTTTAGCACTAGATTGTGGAGGATCAAATTGATTTCTACTTCTAGTAGAAACAGGTAATGCTTCTTGATCTTCCTCATTTGGAAGAATGAAATCCCACATTCCTTGTAGTTCTATGATTTCTTCATCGTCGGTTTGTTCCTCATTTGAAACTTCTTCCTCTTCCCCTTCTGATTCAGCATTTGTTATATCATTTGGAGGTTTCGGGTCAGTTGAAGGATTTCTTTTAAAGGGTTTGAAAGGTTTCTTGGAAGAGGTTTCTGCTACTTGTTTCTTTATATCTACCATTTCATTAGACATGGTCTTCAAAACCTTTTGCAATCCTTCTGATTCGAATGGGTCCTTCACTTGTTTCTTCTTAGAATCATCTCTAAAAGACACTTTTTTTATAGTTTCTTTCATCTATAGCATTTTTCTTTTCTACAGCTAAGATATGTTTCTCTACAACTATTGCCTCTTTCATGTTTTCTGCTAACGTTGACTTGGCAGCACTATCTACAAAGATGGCTAAATTTGAAGGTAAAGTACAAATATACCATTCATTTTGGACTTCATTGCTAGGCTTAGATGCTGTTGGTATTTTGTTCAATAATTTATTAAAGCGAGAGTTGAAATCCTTAATTGGTTCCTTTGGTTCGGCTTTTAAATTGTAGAGGTCATTTATTAAGGTTGTTGTGCACCTATCATCTCCGAATTTTGTTAAAAACTGATCTTGAAATGTATCACAGTTATTAATGGAGCCTACTGGTAAAGAAAAATACCAAGATCTTTCTACTCCTTGTAAGGTATAGGGGAATAATATTACAACTATGTTCTCTTCTGTTACTCCATTCAAATTAATAGATAGCATAAAATTGTTTATGTGTTTCTCAGCTAATTGGCCATTGTCAGGATTGAATTTGGGCAACCATTTCTTAGGGTGAGCTGGTAACTGAGATAAAGGTGCAGGCATTCTTACAGCCCCTGGATTGGCCCATGGCCTTGGTGGTGGATTTCCTACCATCATCGGAGTGTGAGGAAGAGGAGGTGTGGTAGTAGTTGAAAGTGATTGGTTAGAGGAGGTTGTTGCTCCTATACCTGTATGAACCATGATCTGGAGTTGAGGGTTGGATGAATGAACTTGTGATGATATGGATGGAATAGTAGATGAAAATGATGATATAACCTCACTCTAAGATTCTATTGGTGTTTTCCTAGCTTTCTTATGACTCGGTAAAAGAAACTCAACCGGTGGGATTCCTAGCTTTTCGCTTTGTGCTCTAGTTAGTCGTTGAGATGGGGTTAGATGAGAAGTGACACTACCTAGGGATAACTCAGATTCTTCTTGAGATATAGAAATCCCCTGTAACTTATGAATTAAAGTTTGTAACTCAGGGGGATCTAAGGAAGGATGATTTGGCTTGTTTGGGATTTCAGTAATGTGCTCTGTATTTTTCTTTTCAACTTCTGGTTCAGAGATGGAAGATTTAGAATGTGAACGAGAAGTTGAGGGTGATGGTGAGGGAGTTTTACTCTTATAATGGCATGAAGATGTAGATTTACTTGCCATTCATAGTTAGGCCCTCCTTCTAGCGCCAAATATGTTGAAGGCTCAAAAAATTGGGTCTCCAACAAGGGGGATAACCACCTAGTCTGGACCTTAAGACAAATCCTTTTCCATTTGGAATAGTGGCTCCGACTGGGGATGATGGGACCAGTTTCCAATCTATTTATGATGTTTGTGCTAATGGGATGATGTTTTTGTTTTTGGGGTTTATGAGGTGAATGCTTGTCCTAAATCTAATCTATCTTCTAACTATCATATGCAATCTATCATAATCAAAGAAAACATCTAAGTTTAAAACTATCCCGGGAGTAATGTTTAAGTATGCGATCTAAAATGATTTCTAAAAGCGACTGATAATGAAGATCATTCCATCACAATAAGAAGAGAATCTATTTAAGAATGATTGTTTCATATAAAAATTTAACTGAAACAATAAGAAAAATATATGTCATAAAGAGTCATTCACGTATTTAGCATAAAGAGTAAGTCATCACCATACAGAAGTGCAATAATGATAACTAAACATTTAAACTTTCCCATATAAATAACTGGAAATGATTTATTGCTTGACATACAAGTAAAAAACATTAGGAGAGAAAAGTACCATTTGTAATATGTCCTACTCATGAGCTGCAGTAATATCGATCTATCTTCAAATCACTTAACATCAACTAAGAGTACAAAAGTGCAATTTCAGTAGCAGATGTTAAACTCAAATAGAAAATAAATCTCGTTCCATTGATTTTATCAAAACCTCCTCAGTGGGGGGGCAAAATACACGTTCTAAAGAATGTTTTTGATAAAACTCTAGACCCCTCTCTAAATGCATGAGAGGGGTTTAAATACTACTCTATGAAATATAAAAATAAATATTACAAAAGTAGATGAAGAGCTTTAAACAACCTGCCTCATTTCAAGCAAAACTAAACAAAACAAATCTAAATTATATCTATGACTAATCCTGCATCTGATTCTTTAGATCGCAAATATCTAGCATCAGTTTTAAGAGTGTCGGTTGGCTGACTTCAGCATTTAACTGTCTTGCAAATACGACGTTGGTAAGAGTTGGCACTATCTTCTTGGCAGAAGTCAACAGGAACTTCAGGGTCATCCATTGGCTATGTGTCTTGATCAGGTACTACCAGTATGCTTCCCAATTCAATCTGTTTACCTGTTTGATTTCCTCTGCCCTTTCCTCTGCTTCTTGTTTCCTTTCTGCGTGAAGCTGTTGTGATTTTGGAAGAAAGCCAGGCGTAATTTCTGCTACCAAATTAGCCTTGCGTAGATTTTCATTTACGCATTTGATGACATTGTTCACTACTGTCGCCGCATCTTCCATCGCCTATTCTGCTTCCTTTAGTTGAGAATTCCATTTCGCAAATAAAATATTTTTGTGCAATTCGTCAATTTTGGGCATGTCTGCTCTTTTCCCTTGTTCGAATTTCTGCCCATTTAAGAAGCCTAACACTTTTTTAAAAATCGAATCATATTCGAGTCGCAATTATACGACTTGATTTGTAATATTATCGCTCATTTTACAATCGGAATTCCACTGCGAAATTTTCTGTCATAGTAGTTCTTTCTGTTGCAAGAGCTGAGAATTGAGACCAAGTGCCTCTATGATAAACTCTTCAATTTTGGGATCATCTTTATGAAATTCTATTATACCTTGTAAATTTTCTTCTTTACTAGCCAAATTGCTTTGATGTGCCAATTGCATTTGCTAGAAGTCTTGCTGAAGTTTTGCCAACTGTGTTTCCGCTTGTTGATTGATGCTGACTTGCTGTAACTGTTGTTTCAAAAACAAAATCCTATCTTCATTTTCTTTAAGTAGTAATTGAAACTCTGCTACCTTATCAATAGTTGTTGAACTATATGCACCTGCGACATGTGAGAGCCTAGTGAGATTTGCCAATGGATCTATAGAGGGATCTTTCCAAAGAACATCCAGAGGAATGGGAATGTGCTCCGCTTCCTGAGTGTTAACAGCCCTTCTATTACCATTTCCTTGGTTGTCTCTTTTGGATTTGTTGGTGGCTCTGCGTTCTATTCTTCTATGTTAAGTATCTTATTAAAATTTTCCCATTCCCCTTCTAGATCAATTACTAGTAGCTCTGTTTGCTTTGTAAAGGGAGTTGAAGCCTTAGCTTGTTTTATTGATGAAGTCTGTTGATTAGACTCTGCTGTAGACTGAGTTGTGTCTTTTATTGACTCCTCATCCTTACTGTGTTTATCTTGAGACTGATTACCAGACTTTTCTGCTGATTCTTTTTCTGAACTTGTTTTGGAATTTTCTTTTGAATCATCACTTATGCTAACACCGAGAGTAGGTTCTCTTATTGGTTCGATGAGCAATTGGTCCAATGGGACCTTAGATAACCTCTGTTTTCTATAATTGTCAAAATTCTGGAGACTTTCTTGGTCAAAAAGAATTCATGTTGTATGTTGAACCTCTTTGAAGGTGTTTTTTTACAAGAAAACATCATCAAAGGGATCTTCTTCATGGAAAAACACTGTTATTTTAACCATTGTAGTAAAATTACTTACAACACCAAAGGGATCATATTGCCTTCTTGGGAAATTTGGTAGTTGTAAAGATAATACATTATTTGCTTCTTTGAAAGCATGACCTAATTCATGCAATGCACATGCTCTGCATACTACAGGAAATTGAGGCCAAATGGCCTTCTTGGAATCTTTCAGTACTTTACTCATTCCTTTGCATCGCAGGTCTCAGAGGCTATCTCCCTAGCCATCAGTTTGTCTGGGATGTAAAGAGGAAGCACATGGGGTGAAGCAATGCTACCAAACACTTTGATATACGTGAACAATTCGTCCCCAAACCATCTTGCCATGGGGAGAATATCTACCTCTGCTTCTTGGGAAAACCTTGGGGCATCTCTATTGTAGATCTATTTATGGGTCGAGGGTATAACTCCGTGACAAATTTTGAAGAAATGTGGCACAAAACTTGATTCCCACATGACTTTGTGATCAATCTAAATGGGAAGTGGATTTTGTACCCTCCACTTCCATCCCATAACAGGAAATTTGGAAACAAAACAAATAGCGTCCATAACATAGGCGCTCATAAAAAATGGAGGGTAAACCCTCGAAGCAATGATTCTTTTTATTCTATATTCTAAAATTGTAGTGGCTAAATTATCTGATAGGATTTGGGCCCAATTCATTATTGTGGCATTGATAGCCGCATCCACTAGTGGTAACCATTCTGATGAAAATTTGTTGGTGTCTGGTTTTCCAAATAGTCTACATAACATAGCAGTAGCAAAACAGTAAGGAGGACAAAGAGAACCAATGGAGTACATACTGTTTTTATCCTTTTTTAGTCTTTCCTCATTGTTTGACGAATGCTTTGTGCATTCTGCCAAGTCTTCATTCTCTTTGCAAACTTCTCGACAAATTGCTTGTTGTAGTTGGCCTGAGGTTTTGGTAAGTGGTACATATGCCTCAAATTGTTTGGAGTGAATGACCTCATGACTTCCTAACTTGCCATCTTGAACTATTTGTCATATATGTCTGTGTCATCTATAATCCATTTCACCATGTCGGTGTAGGGGAGTATCTTTGGCCTTGCCGCAATGCGGCGTAGAAATGAACATGCAAGTCTAGTTATGGATGCATCAGAAGAGCCGCGTCCATCTGTTATAACTATTACTTCCATAATTCTCGGTTTTTCCTCCTCCAACAACTGATACATAGATTCCCACTTAGATGTTCCTGCATCCCAATTACAGGTAGTGTCTGTGAATAATGGGGTCATTTTTGACTTTTCAGAAACGGGTGTCTTTCCTTTCTTCCCCATTTCTTCGTATGTTTTGCTCCTGAAAGTTGCAAGCAAAGAGAAAATTATGATAAAAATGATATTGAATGCAGGAATAATCAATAGAAAGACGAAAATAAAGTGACAGAGGGTCTTTAATTCTGAATCACATCAAAAGACATCAACTTGCGTCAAATGGTCCTTTACACTGATCCTAATCATTCTTTTAATAAATGACCACTAATGAACCGTTATGCTTAACTTTAATGTTCATAACTTCACATCGAAAGTTGGGATGTAATTTCCTAGAACCCTGAGCCCTTCGAATTGTGATAAAAGCAATTTTGCAATTTGCTTCGCAATATTGCAAATCACTATATCGCAAAACCTGTTTTGGTTAAAGCTCATTGTTACATGAATTACTGTGATGTGAAATTTGTGAGATGATATCACATTTCGCGATATTTTCATTGTTAAGTAATGCTGCGGGTTTGAAACTGCGATGTGATAAGGTTATAGAATTTATGATCTCGGATTCTCGCAGATCGCATTTTCAAGGGGTAACTTTTATAAGGGATGTCCATCGTAACTTTTTGCGATGTGAGAATAATATTTTCTACAGTGGGTTTTTCAAGGTTTACCTTTAATGTTCACAACTTTCTGTTATAAATTTATTCTAAGGCTTTTCATTATGTAGTGCTTTTATAAGAAACTCATTGTTTGTGACATTTTATGCGCTTAAAGTATGAAAAGGTAAATTTCCATGTTTTAGCAAGTTCCACTTTGACATCTTATTTTATTCTAAAACAAGAAAAGCATGATTAAATGCTAAGTTTTGAGTTTTTGGAAAGGTCCCCATTTATTAATGTTATTACTAATACTAATAAATGGGGGGTTGTTGATAGGCACAAGAATTGGCGATTCACTTGGAAGAACCAGTTATCTCTGATGTCTTTTTGAATTTTTTAGAACTTCAAAAATAGAAATGGTTTTGAAAATAAAACTTCATTGTACGAAATATTAGGCAAATAGTGCTATTTATTAATAACAACATCTTGTTCTAACTATCTTTCTTCTGATTATATTCTCCCTAGAGTTAGTCATTTTACTCACATCAGTCATCACTTGGTTGTGAAGATAAAAACAAAAACATATCTTTAGATCAGTTTGGTGTACTCATTTGTCGTCGGTAGAGCCTCTATTGCTAGCAAGCATTCATAGCCTCGACAGGGTTACTTGTTACCCAGCAATGATCCAGTGACCCACTTGAGAAGCATGCAATTTTCAAAGATAAATTCTCATATACACTTATTGCTTTTTCTTTTCTTATTTCTCTTTTAATTCTTAAAGAACAATGTCTTGGTTTGGTGGCCAAAATTGACAGTGCCATTCACTTGATTTATAACTTAACTGAACAAGCTGGCTTGTGATGAGACTCCTTGCTTTTTGATTGAAACAATCTCCAGCCATTATCTTGTTTTGATATACAGTATGGCAATGTCAATTAGTTATAATTTTTATAATCATGATAAGCCGGCTCTTGATGAGATCTCTTATTCTTAAAGTTTTAAAGTGAATAATTGAATTACTCCTTGAATCTCGCAAATTTCTTGAGTAGGAGGGAAGTCATTGGTTCCTTAAGAAATCTCCTAGACCACAATTGTAGAGGTTAAAAAGAGCTTTTCCAAAGAGAGTTTATTGTTTTGTTATTGATACATTTTGTGACTGATGTAAGGAAAACTTTTTCCTAAGGTTGATTCTAACCGAATCTTAGATAGTTGAAACAGAAGAACAGGCAAAAATTTTCGAAATAACACCACTTATCCATATGTTTCATAAATGAAGATTAATTTTCATAACCACTCCTATTTATACAAGTGAAAAAGGAAAATTGAAATGAGACACTATTCTTTTCATGAAAACCAAAAGTGAATATTCTCAACCTATTTTATTATCAAAAGAAAACTTTAACTAGAACTATAATTCATAGAAAAAAATAGAAGAGATCATCTTCTATGGAAAATATTTCTTAAGGATTTGTCCACTAACAGGTAAAGATTCCCTTTTTCATACTAAATACTGTAACATGAAAGTTGATGGACCAATGAGTTCGACAATCTGGAATGGTCGAAGCCACATATGTTGGAATTTAGTATGCTTTCCTTTCTCTTCATGGGTTTTATCCCATTTTAATACTAAGTCTCCAAGTTGAAAATCTCTTCTAGACACTTAGTGTGAATCAAAAGAAGCTTTCACTAATTGTTGATGATGCGCGTGGGTAATTCTGGCCTTTTCTTGTTCCTCTTCAAGTTTAAGGATCTGCATTTGTCTTAATTGCATTGATGAGGAAGGGGTTTCTTCAATGAATTGAACTAAGGCTAGAGAAGGAATAGCTAGATTTGTTGGTAAGACCACTTCTTTCCCATAAACTAAATTAAAAGGAGAAGTGTCAATGGAGGTTTTCTGAGTTATCCTATCTGCCCAAAGAGAATTCATTAAAGACATATGCCAATTTCTTTGATTTTGATCAATGGTCCGTTTGATAATTCGAATAAGGTTTTTGTTTGTTGATTCGGCTAATCCATTCCCTTGTGGATAATAATTAGTAGAATATTTGATTTTAAAACCTCTTTTGAGAGAAAATTCTGTCATGGCATTACCTAAGAAATAGGATGCATTATCAAACATTAAAGCAGAAGGTAAGCCAAACCTGGTGATTATGAATTGATCTATAAATTTGATGATATTCTCAGAGTTGGCTATTTTGAGTGGAACCACTTCTACTCATTTGGTAAAGTATTCGGTAGCTGTAAGGATGTATTTATGTTATTTAGAGGAATGAGGAATGATATCACCTATTATATCTAATCCCCATTGTTCAAATGGATGATCAATGTTAATAGGCTATAATGGCAATGATGGCCTCTTCCGTCTTCTAGCAGCAGTTTGACAAATTTGACATCTTCTTACATAGCTATGTGCATCTTTAAATAGAGTTGGACAGTAGTAGCCAACGCGCAAGATTTTTTGTGCTGTTGCATCTCCTGGATAGTGTCTGCCTGCTGGCCCATCATGAAGTTCCTGCAATACTTTTTTTGCTTTAGATTTCTCAAGGCATCTAAGGAGAACATAATCATAATTCATTCTAAAGAGTATATCATTGACAATTTGATATTGTTTAGCTTTTAACCTCAGGGCCCTTTTCTTTATGTAATTCAAATGTGAAGGAGCGTATCCATTTTTAAAATAGAACATGATATCAACATACCTTGATTCAGAGTTGTTTAGGCTTGCCTCATACACTTGTACTTCACTGTCTGAAGACTGTGTTTCTGATATGTGCGATGCTCCTGCCAATATCTTGCAAAAGCCTTGGCCTTTTACAATATTTCTTGGTTTAATCTCAGTGTCATATTCTTGCAGGGCTATGACCTAATTTTCTCTCTTTTTGCCCACATCTTTTTGTACCAAAAGATTTCTTACCACTGGAAATGGTACTATTATTTTGGTATGAGTCTTGAGATGGAAAGGTCTAAAGTGTTTAATCGCTTTGAAAATAGCATAAGCCTGTTTCTCAACATTAGAGTAATTTAATTCTGCTCCTTGCAAATTTGAACTGAAGAAATCAATTGGGGCTTCAACTTTATCTTGACTTGCTTGTGTGAGTATGGAAGCATATGATTTCTCAGAGGTGAATGTATATAAAGTGAAAGGATTGGAAAAATTTGGAGTTGGCAGAGATGGGGCATTTATAATTCCTTATTTTATCAAGCCAAACACTTCATGTTCTACATGACCCCATTTGAAGATAGAGTTTTTCTTTATCATGGCTTGGAGAGGTGACATGATTCTTGAGAAACCAAGGACAAATGTTTTAACAAAATTGATTTAACCAAGGAAAGACTGCATTGCTTTGTTATTGTGGGGTAAGGATATCTCAGAAATTTCCTTGATCCTATCTGGGTCAATATGGATTCCTGATTTGGATACTATGAATCCAAGAAGTTTTCCTTCACTTAAAACAAAAAAAGATTTCTTTGGGTTATGTGAAATTCCATATTTTTGACAATGTTGAAAGATTTGTTTTAAGTCTCTAAGATGATTACTACGTTTTTTAGAATATACCGTTATATCATCTAAGTAGATCACCATTGACTTGTTTACTAATCCTTTAAACACAATGTCCATGGCTCTTTGAAACATGGCATCGACATTGATTAACCCAAATGACATCTTTTGATACGCGTAATTGCCCCATTTGGTTCTAAATGTAGTTTTTAATTGATCATCGGGGTGGACCAAGATTTGATTATATCCTGAAAAGCCATTTAAAAAGGACATTAATTCAGACCCTACGACTGATTGTAATATCTGCTCCATATGGGGCAGTGGAAAATTATCCTTTTGTCAAGCTTTATTGAGGTTTCAAAAGTCAATACAAATCTGAATATCTCCATTTTTCTTTCTAACTAGGACTAGGTTAGAGACCCATCTGGAATGTCAGATAGGAAAAATTATCTTGGCTTTTAATAATTTGTTCAACTCAGATTTAATTTGGCTTTCCAAATTAGGATGTATTTTCCTCAATTTCTGTTGAACATGCTTTTCATCAGAGATCATCGGGATTGTACGCTGTATAATCGAAGTGTCGTAGGTTTTAAGATCATCATAATTCTAGGCAAAGACACTCTTGTATTGTTTCAATAATCGAATGAAATATGATTTTTCCTCGGATGTTAGGCCAAGACCTAGGTTGATGTTTTGTGGTTTTATGTATGTCCCTAGATTCACTAATTCATATCTCAGAGTTCAACTCTGAAGTTTTGAATTGGTGGATTGTTTAAATCTGTCCTTTAAGTCATACAGGTCCTCTAACTTGACTACAGATTTTGGTATAGCGTTATTATTGTTTTATTTTTCTAGTTGTTTGTCATGTTGGTCTTTATCAATTATCTGATTACTATAAGAGCCTTCTGAAGTCAAAAAACTCACAATATCAGGGTCATTGTTGAAAACTCTCCAATTGGTGATGTTATCAGGAATAAAGGGTCTAAATATTAATTCAATTGAGAATCTATCTGGGCTATAGTCCTCTGATGGAATAAGCTTGGAATCTACAATAGCAAGGAGATCAGCACTCGCATTTTGGAGTCTAGGAATGGATGAAATATTAAATGCTATAAAGTGTGAAGTCAAGTCTTGTACTAAAGATTGATAGTGTTTCAAGTGTCCCAACAGACAATGTATATTATTTCTTACTTGTTTAATAACAATCTCAGAGTCTCCAAATACTTGCAAATATTTGATATTGAGCTCGATTGCTTTGTATAACCCTTGAACTAATGCTTCATATTCAATGGTATTGTTTGTGCAATCGAATTCAAGCCTACATGCCAACATGGTTTTCTCTCCTTGTAGACTAACTAATATACAACCTGCTCCTGCTCCATCATTGGATTTAGAACCATCAAAAAATAATTTCCAAAACAATGTTTTATTTACAGGCTTATCTATAAAATTGATGCATCTAGAAGTGTTAGTTTGAGAGAAATTTTCTATCTGAGATAAAATGGAATTTTCCAAGAAAGGTGAAGTATGGGCCTTGAAATTCCCTAAGAATGAATCAACATAATAATTTTCAATAATGTTGTTGCTATATGCTACTGGCTCGTTTTCTCCTTCTAACTCTGTTACTATATAATTTTGATGTCTTTCTTGTTCAACCTTGATCTAATTAGGTTTTCCATTGTAGGGGAGCCACATATGGGACCAGTCAGTCATGAAGTAACCGTGAAGCTTTGCTGACCAATCCCTACTGAAGATCAGTCCATAAAATTTAGGGATGTCTGTGACAAGTATATCAACAACTTGACATACCTTAGGGTTTGACGAAAGCCTTATGGTCACTTGATTAAGTTCATCGATGGCCTCGACTTGAGACCGATCTAACTGTACTATTCGTACTACAGATTTCTGAGATTAGACATTTAATTTTGTGCAAACTATCTAAGGTAAAATGTTAGATGATATACTAGAATCCATTAGACAGTTATGCAGGTTTTTGTTGAAAACTTCAAAAGTAAGGAGAAATGGTGGGGTATGGGATTTGGATCTTCCACCAATTAGAGCAATATCAGTTGAATCAACTTTATTTGAAATTCCAGTTGGAGGTTTTCCCATTTTATGAGTAGCTTGTGAAATTACAGCAACAGGGAGAGGCGTAGTAGGTACTGCCTTCAATTCTTTCAAGAATAATTTCTATTGATGTTTTAATTTACTGAGCTCGTGAAGAGTAATGTTTGCTCTGGTTTTCTTCATATCTTATACTCTCACCCTCTCCCTTTGTAGTGAAAGAACCATTGACACTAGTGACACTTACACTCATGAGGCACGCAAACCTCACTTCTCAAAGACAAAGTAGACCACTTTCATGTGCTGACAAGCAAAAGTTGAGGCAAATCCTCAAGATAGTGGCAACCAGGCCATGATAATAGGTGGGACTCACACACTAGACAGTGTGATGTCTAGTTGGGACTTCATACCGGGGTGATCCCCTGAATGTTGGCAGGTCCAAAACCATCAACATTTCTAGCGCTAGAAGGAAGGAAGCCAGTTGTATATGGCTGAACATCCTCTCACACTCATTCATCAACCATCTGGTTAAGGAAGTAACTCACACTCCCTCTCACCTACACGCGACTCTGCATTTGGTTACTCCTCACCTCCTAGGACTGAACACGATATTTTGTATCATCAACTTCGCTCCATCCATTGAAGTCGGACTGATCCTAGGCATACAACATCTTCCAGACGCATCAAGAAATCCAAGAGCCACTCCTATCGGAGTTTTCGTATCACTGGTGGAAGAAGCATTCCTTGCCACACTTGAAGGTCTGGCAGAAGCTATTGAAGATGGAGAGGAAACTCTAGTCTTTCGGTAAGGTGAACAAGACATTCTTGTGATCTTTAGATCGGACTTCAGTACAAGATGCGAAGTTGAAGGCAATAGAGGAGGTGGAGGTGGAGACGAACCAACAGACTTAGATCTGGTACTATCAGATTCTGAAAGAGAGGAGGAGGACGAAGAAGAAGAAGCGATGGCTAACCCAAATCTAGAATGGATGACTTAGGGAACATTGGCTCTCCCAGGTGTTCTACACAAGATGTTGAAGTGAGCAGAGAGAATGACCATCAAGTTTGACCCTGACAGCACGGTGAAGGCAGAAGATCACTTGGACAACTTCTACCCGTAGCTGCAAACCCTTGAGGTACGGTACGATGATGTAGCATGTAGATTATTTCCATGTACCTTGGATGGTAACATAGCTACATGGTATCACAACCTTCCACCAAACTCTATACAGAACTGGGGTGCATTCAAACACATGTTCCTTGAAAAGTTTGTTGATGACAAGACCCCATCCATGCTACTCAAAGAATTGGAAAGCCTGAATATGGAGGGAAAAGAAAATGTAAAAGACTTCAATAAGAGGTTTACACACGTATTGAACAAGTTTGAAGAAAACACTAAACCTCATGACTCCATCACTATTGATTACTACATGTCCACATTGATAACTAGTGTTACGCAGTTCGTTAAACGAGCTGCGAAACCGAAACTCTTAGAAAACTGCAAAGAGGATATTGTTGTTGAGAAAGACCTGCGTGCAATTGGAGTCATCAAGGATGACAAATCAACAAAGGACTCCAAATATGCAAGAAGGAAATCCCAAGCAATGGCAACCAAGAGTAGAGACAAGGAAGCATCTGATATTGAAACCATCACTTGCCTGGTCAAGAACTTGACTGTGGAAGTGTCCAAGATCAAACGATGGAAAACAGACACATTTGCAAAAGATCATGTACCCAGTCAGAGATAGGAAAGTAGCTCATCAAGTAGCAAACGACCCACTCCAAAAACTGCATAGATATCTATCTTCCAAGTTGAACAATGTGCATGTCCTAAATTCTATTCATACCATAAAGGAAATCACCTGGAACTCTTGTTTGGACTTGAAGCAAGTATCAAACTCTTTATGTAGTCATACTTTTGATGCAGAAAAAAAATATGCAGGAGCAGCCAGAAGACACTGATGATGAAAAAGAGGTTTCACTTGATGAGCTATGAATTTTTGGGCATGTGGTGAATGCATATCAGTGCTCACAAGCAAGGTCGAAGATGAACATTGAGAAGGAGCCCTAAAAACAGAATGACTAATACAATTTTAGGAGTAAAGGGGCTCCCCTTACACTTGGGGAAGCATAAGAAAAGATGAGACTGCTGATAAGGAAGGTTGATCCACCGATCGCCCCAAAGAAGAAAAAACAAAACAAGTCTGGGAAGACAATGACAAACAAGGGTACATCTATGAGCAGTAAGCTAGAGAACGCTCCGCCAGATGACACGAACATCCATTCTACCCTGGAGACCTCGGTGAGTTTACTACCTCTGGGATACAACATTGTAGATGACATGAAGAAAAACTCAGGTGAACATCAGTTTGTTCGAGCTACCCAAGATCCAGAGTTAGAGAGACATCCTGCTGCACACATTAGGATAGACAGAAATGGACAACATAACCTCTACCAGCAAAGGAACAAGTACGCCTATCGAATCACTTTCCACCGTGCTCAACACACTCCGGATGGAAGAAGCAATCTCAGGTTTCCCTCCATTCATGATATCATTCAAAATATTTAACTACAATGTTCACAACTGCTTGGTTGATTCTAGCACGACAGTCAACATCATGTCGCTCTTCATTGTGAAAATCAATGCGCAATGGAGCAAGACATTCGTGCAAATCTTACAGCTTGATCAAACATATGTATTAGCCATTGATAAACTATGAGACATGATCGCTCGATTATCTCATGATGGTTGAGTCCACCAATGCATCAACATAATGGTTGTGGACATACCGGAAGCATACAGTCTACTACTTAGTAGAGACTAGTCCAGCAAGCTAGACGGATATTTTGCTACGAATTGGTCTCACATGTGGCTTCTGTACAAGGGAAAATGCAACCAGATTTGGGTCTTATCCGAGAGGTATATGAAACATAATGTCACTCCCCTTAACAGTGAGAATGAATCGTTGGCCTTCGCAGAACTCATGTTTGGCAACTGCCTCCTAGAAACAACATTGTGGTGTTATCCCGCACGACCAGCTCCAACCCCACCAGACACACAGTTGGGACTCCTTCCTTGCCCAACTAATAGTAATGAAACTTGTACAATACATTTTACCAATAGCAGCGGTAGTAACATCAATAGTAATAGTAGTAGTACTGGCACATCAAGTGGTCCATGTACAGACAAGTTATGGACCATGTACTTTGACGGATCAAAGACGCAGGACAACTTAGGAGTTGGATGTGTATTGATCAACCCTTACAATAGGAAGCATCTGGTTTCAATTCACTTGGAGTTCGAGTGCACGGACAATGTTGTTGAGTATGAAGCACTCATGTTAGGCTTGTAGAAGGCCATCAGCCTTAATGTGGTCGCACTCAAAGTGGTAGGTGATTCTAAGATAGTGGTACGACAGGTATGTAACACCATTCACTGTTTTTCACCACATCTCAAAAGTTACCAACAAGAGGTATGGAGACTAATCTCCAACTTCCAAGCATTTAACATCATTATTGTACCACTTACGTGTAATGCAGCGGCCAATGCTCTAGCAAATGCAGCTTCGAGAATGTCACCAATTAGGGATAGATTTACTATTGAAATTTTGTACAAACCATATATCCCAGATAACATAACTAATTTATGCGTGTTTAATGATGATCAACAGATAATGAATTTCATGGCCAATGCTGACATCTTCAAATATGCATTGATAGATGATGATGAGAATGAGTACTCTCTGTAAGCAAAAGCCGGTGACAAGAAAGACCACCTTATCATGAAAAGTGTGGCAACATTGGAAAATATTTATGACTTGCAAGAACGTTTTCAGGGGCCAAGGAACAGCAATACCCATAGTTCCGCCAGGAGACATGAACAGATAAACCTGGGAATAGAGAAAGATCTGAAGTTTGTCAATATTGGTACATGTTGTACACAACTAGAGCAACAAGCCTTTGTTCACTTGTTCAAAAAGTACTGAGATGTGTTCGTGTGGATGTATGATGATATGAAAACTTATGACACACGGATCATCCAACACATCATCCCAATCAAAGAAGGGGTCAAGCCATATCAACATAAGCTGATGAAAGTACATCCATCTCTTGAACCCCTTATACAGAAAGAGCTCATTAAGCTATTGGATGCATGGATCATATACAAAGTTCATCATTCCACATGGGTTTCAAATCTTGTTCTTGTACATAAGAAGTCTGGGGAAATCCGATTGTGTCTCGATTTCCGGAATGTGAATCGTGCCTCAGACAAAGACAACTACCTTGTGCTATCTATGGACCACATTTTGCAAATAGTATCTAGGGCATAATTGTTTTATCTACTTGACGGTTTCCCAGGATACAATCAGGTTCTAATAGTAGAACCTGATAGACTTAAAACTACTTTCGGTACCAAGTGGGGCACATTCACTTACAGACGAATGTCGTTTGGGCTTGTGAATGTAAGCGCAACCTTCCAATGCTCCATGGTCATCGATTTTCGTGGACTCATCGGACAAAGCGTAGTGGTATAACTCGATGATGTGACCATGTTCTCAAAAATACAAGAAGACCACATACACCATCTCAAGAAATTTTTTGAGCGATGTCGGAGATTCGAGATTTCCATGAATCCCAAAAATAGCATTTTCACAATGTCTCAGGGTAACCTTGTCAGACACATTTTCGCCAAAATCGGGATCAAGGTGGATCCGAATTGGGTCCAGACTATTACACAGATCCCTTACCCAGTTAAAAAGAAAGCTAGGCAATCCTTCTTGGGCAAGATAAACTTCCTCCAGAAGTTCATCTTGGATTATGCATAGATAGTTAAGCCCATTGATCTAGGTGGATGTCAGTGGCCACCCACCTATCCCACTTGGACCCCCACAACTATCTCTTTTGGTTTTTTAGTTTCCTTAATTGTAGCACAATTTACTATATTTAGCAGTTTTTCAGATCCTTAACTTCCGGAGCCATTTTGAGGCCCTAAATGACGCTTTTTGGGAACTCTGGGAGCAACATGGGTCTACGGACTGATGTTTCTCTTCCCAAAGTTGTAGTCCTTGGATATATCTTTCTAACAAGCTATTGTCCGCATCAAACAGAGATCGTATGCCTAAGGTACGACCCCTGGAAATTGATGTATCAATTTACTCGAAATGGGGCCCATAGTTTGGTGTTTCATCTCCTAGGGTTAGGTTTTTGGATGTTTAGGGTTTTCCATTGTTTCTCAACAATAAATAGGCCTTCGAGCCTCATTGTAACACATTTTAGAGGCATGTAGCTAAAACATATCCTCTCAAAGATAAGCTACCATCGCCCTATCTAGTTTATTTCCATTTCTGTTTGTAAGCATATTTAAGTATTTTACAGTAATGAAATGAAGCATTATTTTTGTTGCATCTCTATATGTATGGTTATATCTATAATTTGTTATGTTCCTATTTAAATCTGGATCACCCATGTAGGACATGATCAAGAAAGATGCAGTATAGCTGGGGCAAGAGGGAAAAGTATGCATTCACCCAGATCAAGCAAGCCATTACACAAGCACTTGCACTCTACAACCCAGACTTCAAGAAGGATTTCCTGCTATACATCTTCACCTTCGATAATTCACTAGCTGCAGTACTCACTCAGAAGGATGAGATGAATGATGAACACCCAATCTCCTTCATGAGCACAAGAATGTAGGGACCAAAGCTCAACTACCCCGCCATTGACAAGAAAGCTTATCCAATTTACAAGGCAATGAAACACTTTAGGTCCTACTTGCTAAAGAACCACTGCATAGTCTTCGTCCCTCACCTAGTAGTTCACACATTACTTGTACAACAATAACTGGGTGAACAATGTGTGAACTAGATGATAGGCTTGCAAGCGTATTATCTTGAAATCAAGTTGGTTCACATGATCAAAGGACATGGGCTCTGCAAACTTGTAGCTAAAGCGGTGCATGCACCGGAGAGTGAAGAAGAGCTTGCTAGCTGGGAGTAGGAAATTGAGATGTATGATATAAGGTGAGCCACACCCACTGAGGACGGAACCTCTTGGTATGCAGATGTGCGCCAGTGCCTTGAGCACAACACTGTACCCTCTCACTTTTCGATCAGACAAAAGAGGGCATTGCACCTTAAGTCCTTGGCATATCAGTTGCTACATGAAGTGCTTTACAGGAAGCACAGTAATGGGTTTTTTCTTAGGTGCCTGGAGGCACATAAATCAAAGAAGGTACTTCAAGAACTACATGATCGACCCACCAAGGGTCACTTTGCGGGAAACAACACTATGCACAAAATTATGCGAGCTGGTTTCTACTGGCCCACATTATTCAAGGTTGCACATGCTTATGCCCACAAGTGCCCAGTTTATCAATGATGCCCCGGTAGAACATGGAGATTAGCAGCCCCACTGCACCCCGTTGTAGTGACCGAACCGTTCCAACAGTGGGGACTGGACATCATTGGGGAAATCTTCCCACATTCTTCAAGGCACCACTGCTACATTCTAACAACAACTGATTACTTCACGCGGTGGACAAAAATAGTTCCACTCAAACAAGTGAACGACCAGGAGGTCATCAGCTTCCTCTAGCAGAACATCATCTCACACTTCGACATTCTGGTATCACTTGCTTTCGATAATGCAACTTACTTTTCATCTTTGAAACTCTATGAATTTGCATTACTGAATGGTATTGTGCTAAAGCATTCATCTAACTATTACCCGCAAGAAAACGGTCTCGTAGGGGCCACGAATAAAAACCTCATCTGTATAATCAAGAAGATCGTTTTCTCTGAGAATAGTAACTGGCATACCGCCCTGACAAATGCATTGTGGGTTGATGTTGTAACACTCAAGACTTCTATGAATACCTCACCGTACTTCCTAGTCTATGGAAAAGAAGCCATCCTTCCACCAACTATCTACTTGCCTACACTTCAGCTTTCCCGGGAATCCTAAGGCAAGCCTTGCTAGCTAGTTCAGTGTAGGATGGATGCTCTCCATAAGCTTCAAGAAGAAGGGATGAAAGAAAAAGAAAAATTCACACTCCACCAGAACCATATCAAGAGATGGTTTGATAAGAAGTCTGTAGGGAAAGCTAACTTCGATGTTGGTGACTTAGTTCTAAAATGGGATAAAACCCATGAATACAAGTGAAAACATACGAAGTTCCAGTCCCTGTGGATTGATCTGTACAAAGTCTAGGAGAAGCTTGGCCCACACACGTATCTTTTGCAATCACTTGGCAGGAGGATTGACAACCTCCCTGTCAATGACCAAACTCTCAAGCATTATTTCCAGTAGGTTAGGTCGCGCCCCATGCCATGTACATAGTCTACTTACTCCTTGTTGTCTTCATCTTGTTTTCTTTGCTTACTATCTTTGTTTTTACTTTGTTTGTTCTTCTTACTATTTTTGTTTACGTTTGTTTTGTTTTCTTGATATATTACTATTTTTGTTTTTGTAAATAAATGCTACCAAATACTACGTTCCGACTTTTGAATAGAGTATGTGGCTGAAATTTTAAGAGACTTGTGACACTGCAAGTACTTGGCAAATCTTGTGTCCATCTTCTCTGTGATTGGTTACAACCTTCAACCAATGAAGTCTTGACGGAAAATATGAGCCATTTGCAAGGGAAGTTTTGGTCCAACCATGAGCCTGTCTCCACACTAGGAAGCCTCATGCCTACACTCAGCCTTCTTCTCTATGTGTTCAAGCTCATCCAACTAGTAGCAACGAAGAAGGGGAAAATATAAACGAGCAAACCTATTTGAGAGGTCTTACATGCTTCTATGAAGGAACAACCTCTTATGCTCTCAATAAGTTGGGATCCCTTTTCCGCCCCAAAAATAAATATGTTCCTATGCACATTCCTCTTGAAAAATACAAAGGCAAAAGAATAGAAAGGCTTCCTGCACGGAGAGGTGAAGCATGCAACTCCACTGGGGTACTGACCAAACTCACTGGTAGTGGAGCAATGCATGTGTTCCTGCTTGACTTTGCCAGGGTATTGTCTAGGCCTACTAGCAGAGGAGAAACACCAAAGATGAAAACTCATACTCTAAAAATCTTTAACTCGTAAGCTAAACTACCCTTCCCGAATTTGAAACACAGTGATCATGTTGAATTTTTTATTGTGTTTGATTGAGTTGGCAAAATGTGAATCATGTATGTCCATGGGGTAAGTGGATAGGCCGAAGTAACCTGCACAATGATTCAATACTCCCTGAAAGAATAAGGCCATGTGCTAGCATTTAACCAAAATTGAGAAACTAGAATTCTAGTAGTGTGTTGCCAAGTGTTGTAGTGGCTACAACCACCCTTCACAATTTTGGTCTACACCCAATTTCGAAGCCTCCCTTGAGAGTTTCACTTGATGACTACATGCACTCGGGTTCACTCTGTGAGCTCGCATGAGTTTTCGCATTCACCTTGCTTGTTCATTTCACCAAGTATTGCATGTTGATGTCAAGGTCATGCTTGCAACCATGTTCTAGTTATGCTCAAATTCTTCACTTCATGTGTACTTGTTGTGTTCATTATCAAATCATCTGCCGTACTCACAAACAGAGTCACATTCACTTTCACACAAGCGTCGTCATAGTCGACCAACATTACATCACAAGTGTTCCACTTGTCGCCTACACCGTTGGTTAGTCATGTTGTACATATGTGTCTAGATGGTTCGAGTCGTCTCGTTGTTGAGTCATGCAAGTGTGTGTTTGCAAGATCACATATGCATCTTTCACTCGTTCACACACTTAGTCATTTTGCTGAAGTTTTGACGACCAGACTCCCCTCTGACAGCCAAACCATCACCCCGCCATCGACTCGATAGATTGTCACCCTGAACAGTGCAGGAGCACCAAGAAAGTCATTTCAGGTTGCGCTGCTGAAGCAAATCAATCAGTCTCCATGCTGGTTAACCGGAGAGTTTGACCCAGCAACCACCCCGGGACTGACTCCCCTAAAAAATTGTGCAGAGGCTGCAAGCATTTCCCGCTCTGCTGACTAAGAAAATTGCAGAGACAGGACGGATAGACACCCACTGCCCATCCCTATCTCTCTTAGGAAATTCCATAATTTTTCCAGCCAACCCTCCCAATAATCGACCGACTGCTCATCCAGAAAATTGCATAGTTTTCATGAGAAGGCCCTCTGCTGCCCAATAGTCTGCTCAGCCTAGAAATTGCACAAAGATGATCAGCAAGCCGACTTCCCAACATCAGTGCAATTTCTCTTACCAGAAGCTCCTAGCAGAAGACTGCTAGTTCCCTCTAATGATTGTGCAGTTTTTGCTGCCAAGTGACCCAATAGACAGCTTCCAGTTCCTCCAAAAAATTGTACAATTTCTGTCTGCCAAGCCTCCATGTAGCTCGGCCTATTCCTCCAAAAAATTCCACAGTTTTTCCTACCTAGCCCCGCTACCTGCTCATTCCGGAAACTGTGCAGATTTTTCCTACCCATCCTTCTTGGAGCTAAGAGTGTTCCCCTAAAAAATTGCACAGTTTTGTCCCACAGCTAGGCCAGACCTCACAAATAGTCATTGTCGATCTGGATTGCCCATCTCCATCACGCAGTGACTCTTGCGCAGTTTTCATCAGCACTTCCCGGAGCCTCCATCCTACCTCAAAACCTTGTTGCCTCTCCCAATCACCTACATCCGAAATGATCATGTATCATGGTAGACTAGGAGGTTTTTGGATTTCATGTCATCTCATCATGAGCGATTGCAGGAACATGTACATAAACAAAGATGGCACGATGACGAATGGGATGAATGAAGGGGAGAAAATGAAAAAGGACAGGTTCACCAATGGATAAAATGGTGATGCATGCAAAGAGATGTTCTCGCGAACAAATGATCATGCAAATATGTGTTCACAAAGAGATGAATGAGAAACATGCAAGATGTGCTCACGGATGGATGAACGAATGAACATACACCTTTTGCGAATAGACGGACCTCTCAAGCCTTCCATCATACAAGCAAGGAGGAACGTGCAAAAGCAACATCAAGAAAACCAACAACCATCGAAGACTCCATGCACTTTCCCATATGGAAGTGAAGCTGTGAAACACCATGAGGACATCCATCACCCAACAGCATTGCAGCTCAACATGCACACCAGCAGCAACACTAATGTACCATAACTGTCATGTCGAGTCATGTCATCCACATCTCTACTGTGGGCCATACTGTCTATCAATTTAATGTAATGTGGAAGTCCAAGAGACCCACTTGTTGTACAAAGAGTCATGTAACATCGAAAAGTCATGGAAGTCAAATAGTCACAAGGGTAGTCGAACAACCACAAGAGTTAGTTTCACCCTTGGCTATAAATACCCACTCATTTGTACATGCAAAGGAATTTTTCACCTTAGCTCCTCCCACATAACCAAGAGAGTCTGTAATCTTTTCTTTGAGAAGTAGTGGCTCCAATGCCCTGCTCATGGGGTTAGTGATTTATGGTGTAACGATGTGTCTTGGAACTTTCTCTTAATTCAGAAGCCTGCTAATAGGTCATCACATTTTCACACATGTATTGTAACTATTGTAAGACTAATCTTTAACACTTGTGATGCATGTTTCTTTAACCTGCGTTTCACATTTGAGTTATTTCACTTGTTGTAATACATAATATGTGAATGAAAATGTTTTGTATATGTTGCTAACACTATCTTTCCCATGGTGGCTATCTTCCTGGACATCAGACAGACCTTTCACATAAAACATGATGTAACAATCGTTGCACTTGTGTGGACTAATCTGCTGAGTGTTATACATGTTATCTTCCCTTGTGTGTTGTGACTGCCACATCCGTATGGACTACTTCGCCAGAAGCTGTGCACATCCTATTGTGTTGTGTGTTCCTAGAAGAGTTAGGACTTCTCCCAACTGACTTGGGACTCATTCTAACCCTCTCCCTCTGCAGTGAAAGAACCATTGATACTAGTGACACTTACACTCACCAGGCAAGTGAACCTCACTTCTCGAAGACAAATTAGACCACTCTCCTGTGTTGACAAGAAAGAGTTGAGGTAAATCCTTAAGATAATAGCAACTGAGCCAGCATACCGGATGGGACTCCCCACCAAACAGTGTGAGGTCTAGTTGGTACTTCATACCGAGGTGATCCCCTAAATGTTGGCAGTTCCAGCACCGTCAATAGGTACTGAGTATTGAGTACCACCCACTTATAAGAGAATATGAGGACATGTTTGGTGAAAATATAAGATTTCCACCAAAGAGGGACATATATTTTTTTATCAATTTGTTTCCTAGAGCTACCCTAATATCCAAAAATCAATATAGAATGAGTACATTGGATTTGAACAAATTAGAAATGAATATAGATGAACTTTTAAAGAAAGGGTACATATATCTAAGTGCATCACACTAGGGAGGTGTTGTTCTCTTTGTTAAGGAGAAAGATGGTAGATTGAGATTGTGCAAAGATTTTAGGTAAGTGAACAAGGTAATAGTCAAGGGTATCTCTTGCCAAGGGTAGATGACTTATATGATTAGTTAGAAGGAACCAAGTTATTTTATAGGATTTATCTAAGATCAAGATACCCTCAAGTAATAATTAAATAAGATGACATAAGTAAAACAACCTTTAGAACAAGATATAGACACTATGAATTTCTCGTAGTACCATACACTTACTATTTATGTGAGTAGACAATGAATGGAATTTTTAGACAATACTTGGATATGTTTTACATTTTCATTTTAGATGACGTATCGATTTATTCCAAATTAGAGGAAGATCATTAGAAATAATTAAGGGTGGAGCTATAGGTATTGAGAGGGGATCAAATATATGACAAACTTACTAAATGTTCCCTTTTACAAAAATTAGATCCATTACTTTGGTAATATCATGTTAAAAGAAGGTATAGCTATGGATCTAGAGAAGATAGAATCAATTAGTAGTTGGATAAAACCAATCAATCTTAATGAAGTTAGATGTTCATGGAAATTGTAGGCTACTACATAAGATCTATTAAAGGCCTTTCAAAAATTGCTCATCCCATCACTTTTTCAAAATAAGGAACAAAATTTGAGTGGAAAACAAAATGTCAGGAGATATTTGAAAAATTAAAGAATTTATTGATAAGAGCACCATTTTTATAACTTTTTGTTTTGAATGAGGAATTTGTTGTGTGCATTGATGCATACATGGAACTGGTTGACATATACCTTATGCAAATTGGCCATGAGATATTTTATGGATCTAGGAAATGAAAGGTGCGCAAACATAATTACGCCATGCATGACTTGGAGTTAAATTTTTTATGCATGCCCTTAGAATATGTGGAAACTACCTCATGTGAAGGAGGTTTGCGTTGCAAATATATCATAGTGGAATGAAATAATTATTTGAGCTACCAATGCTAAATGCAAGGAAAATAAAATGGCTAAAATTTATTTATGAGTTCGAATTAAAAACAAGGAAAATAAGTGGAAAAGAAAACAAGGTGGATTATGTAATCATTATAAGAATACATGTTATAGCCATAAGTATAAGAAAATTTGATTTAAAAGCCATCATTTTAGAGGATGAAATTTCAAATCAGTGGTCCATGCAAATAAATAAAAGCTACAAAATGTAATTTAAAACCACAACAACAATTATGAGATGAATGGGGATGGAATCCTTATTGATGTAGGGGCATCCAATTGAAGGGCTACAGCTTTAGCTGAGCATTTGTTATCTTTGATTGGTCATAAGGACATTTTAATTTTAATTTTTTCCCTGAAGGCTAAAGGTCGGGCTAACACAGCCTTGTAATTTTTGTTTTCCAAAGTTAAAGAATAAATTAGGAATAATTAGTTAGTAGAGTTAGTTTAATTACTTAATTAGTTCTAGAAAACTGAATGACAGTTTCTCAACTGTATGGAGTTATAGGAAAGGTATTAAAACTGAGCCAGACCACCAAGTGAGGGTCTGCCATTTAGAGGGAGAGAGTAGTCAGGAAGATAGATTTCTTTATGAGCAAGCAAGTGTGTAATGGTTACTTTTATACTTTAAATTAAAAGTTGTTTTCTTCTCTGTGCAAGACATTCTATATTTAAGATGATAGTTTAGAGGGAGTTGAAACCATCTAGATGCTGAAACAAGATTGACAAATAAGTTGTTATAGACCCAGAAGCGAGGACCAAATACAGTCAAAATAAACTAAACGACGAATGAGGAAAGCAAGCACAGGTAACAATATCATTTACAAATTATAAATTAAATATTCGTATATATTTTTATTTCCTCACAGTCTCAACAACAATAGAAATCATGATAAGGTAATAGCCTATTCATGCTAACAGTAAGATGAAAGAGGCCTAAATACCAAACCTTGTAAGGGTTTTAACAAAATTTAAATTACATCAAGCCAGAACAAGGGAGGCCGAAAACCCATATGGGTTTTTAACTGTTGAAGCTCACAAATAGTACAGAACAACCAACATCAATTCAAAATAGAGAAAAATTAAAGGATAAGACCCTAACCTATCTACACAGGGTTGTTGAAGAAGCTAGGTGCAACTGGAGGCTATCTACGCTATAGCACCTGCAAAAGCACAAAGACAGAGAATTAGATCCACGGCCAAAGAAACTGAACACGATAGCAAATTTGCACAAAGACTAAATTGAACAACATTAAATTGAACAACTTACCTTGGAGGCGCTAAGCAAGCTCACATCGCAGTGAAGGTGAACTCACTCTCTCAATATGAAGTTTGTATGGCACAATAGGGTTAGAAGCCAGGAGAAGGGGCAAACAACCTATGCAGATAACGACATTATAGAAGCTAACTCTAAAAGGAAACCCTGCGAGGAAGGAGCAGAAGGGTTAGAGGAAACTCAAAAAGAATTGAAAGCAAAAATCAGACAGAAAACTTACCAATCATGTAGAGGCTGAGTTGCCTGGAGAAGGGACCAAGAACCTGTCAGAACACCAATCCAAGAAAATACATTAATCAACAGATACATGAAATTGTAGAACAACTTGAAAGCAACAAGGTCAAAGCCACAACAGAAGTAAAATAGTTATCCAATGCGAGGTTAAAGGTTGCAAGGAGAAACGTAGCCACCGGAGGGCTGAAGCCACAGTCTATTTTGCATTCTTGGAACCAAAGACCAAAGTAGAGGCACAAGGACGAAACCCTACCCCCATAGCCTCACTGAAACAACAACGAATACCAACATCGAAAATCACAAAACCCTAAGTCTAATCTTTGTTAATGAGATTTTGAATTGTAACTTAAGCCTTTGGTTCTGAGCACAAGGTCACATTGGAAATGATTTGATAAGGCTTAGGCCTTCAGAGTTATATTAATAAGTTTTTAAATACAAATTGCATATTGTAAGTGCGAGTACTTAAGGTTTCATACCCCACGATCCCACCAATTGTGGTATCAGAGTAGGTTTCCTCCTTTTCTCGGTAAAAATGGAGGTAGGTAGAAGAGGTTGAGGTAGATCCATTAGAAGAGTAGCAGATGAAGGGCTACGAGAAGAGATCAGGACCTTGACTGCACATTTGGTATTAGTGGAAGAAGGAAGGTGCAAAGATCCAGAAGGTGGGGATGACAGTGAGGAGGAAAATGCAGCCACGACGGATGGGTCATATGTAGAGGGACCAGAGATTAAATTGTTGAGATCAGTTTTGCTGGCTAGTAGCAAGCCAAAACCAGAGCTTTCTAATGATGATGGAAATTTGTCCATAGAGGCATTGTTGGACTGGATAAGTGAACTAGATAAATATTTTGAATGTGAAGAAATCAACGAAGACAAGAAGATCAGGTTTGCTATCACCAAATTGAAAGGACATTTAGTATTGTGGTGGGACAGTGTGCAGGCGGAAAGAAAAAGACTAAACAAGTCCTTGATTAAGAAATGGGACAAGATGATTGCAAAGATGAAGAGTAAATTTCTGCCTAAAGATTATCAAATTTCCCTTTACAGACAGGTGCAGAATTTAAGACAGAGAATGATGACTGTAAAAGAATACACTGATGAATTTTATAAAGTGAACCTGAGGGGGGGATATGTTGAAGATACCCCTGAAAAGACAATAAGGTTTGTGAATGGTCTACGGATGGAAATCCTAGATGAAATCAATTTTCTCTTAGAACTATTGAGGAGGCATATCAATGTGCTTTGAAGGCGGAAGAAAAGATTACCACAAAGCAGAATGCAAAGAGAGGACACGGTTCCAATAGAGGAAAAGGACAGCCCTTTGGCAGAGGTAGGACTACCAATAGCAATGAAGAGGGCATTAGTTCAAAAACTTGGGGACAAACTGAAAGGGAAGGTAACACTAGAGGAGGAAGGTCATACCAATGAGGAAGAGGTAATGGTAGAGGCAGAGGAAATGCCTATCAGTGTTACAAGTGTCACAAATGGGGGCACAAGTGTTTTGAATGTCTTGAAAATGAACAAGCTGGACAGAGGGGAGCATATGTTGCACAACCTAAAGCAACAGAGGCACCAACACAAGAGGTGGAGGATGCCCCCAAAACAAGTGAAGCCTTGGTGTTGATTAAGGTTCTTCTGAAACCAGCTAAGGAAGTGATTGACATGACACAGTGGAAAGAATTATTCCGTATTGTGTGCAAGTCACATGGAAAATGCTGCAAGTTGATTATCGATAGTGGAAGCACCGATAACTTGGTAGCCATTGGAATGGTGGAAAAGTTGGGGTTGAAGAGGTTGAAACACCCAACGCCATATAAGGTGTCTTGGCTGCAGAAAGGACACTAGTTGCTGGTTGATGAGCAGTGTGAGGTGGAGTTCCAAATTGGGAAGTATAAGGACAACGTGATGTGTGATATTATGCTTATGGACGTATTGCATATTCTATTGGGCAGACCGTGGCAGTATGATAGAAAGGTCGTCCATGACGGGGAAAGTAATTACTACAGGTTTGTTAAAGATGGAGTGAGGCATACATTCGTGCCCATGAAGGAAGGATAAGATACCAAAGCTAGCGGAACTAGGACCCTGTTGATAGGCAGAAAGGTATTTCTGTGACAGGTTGGAAGTAATGAGGTGAACTATGCCATCGTGCAAAGACCAAAAGTGGTTTTGCTACATACCGAAATTACTGATTTGCCTATGGAGATACAGGAGATGTTGCAGGAATTCAATCTTATTGTGGTAGATGATCTGCCTGATAAGTTGCTGCCCAAGTGGAGCATCAATCACCACATTGATTTCATTCCGGGAGCCAGTTTACCAAACAAGGCTACTTACCAGATGAGTCCAAAGGATAATGAGGAAATTAGAAAACAAGTATAGGATTTGTTCGATAAGGGATTGATTTGAGAAAGTTTGAGCCCTTCTGCAGTTCCGACTATTTTAGCCCCCAAGAAAGGAGGAGAATGGCGAATGTGTATTAATTCTAGAGTGATCAACAAAATCACCACCAGGTATTGGTTTCCTTCACCTCGAATGGATGATATGATGGATTGTTTAAGCAAGGCAGCATAATTTTCAAAGATAGATCTGAAGCGTGGTTATCGCCAGATCAGGATCAAAGAAGGTGATGAGTGGAAGATGACTTTCAAGACCAATGAAGGCCTGTATGAATGGCTAGTTATGCCATTTGGGTTGAGTAATGCTCCCAGCACATTCATGCACTTGATGAATGAGATGTTGAAGGAATTCATAGGCAAATTTGTGATCGTATATCTAGATGATATAATTATATTCAGCATGACCAGGGAGGAGCATTTTCGACATGTCAGGTATGTACTAGAAGAATTACAGCACAATAAATTGTTGATAAATCTTAAAAAGTGTTCTGTTTTCAAGAAAGAACTGATTTATCTAGGATTTGTAATGTCTGAAAATGAATTGAAGATGGACCCAGAGAATATTGCAGCTATAGTTAGCTGGCCTTCTCCAAAAGGTTTGTTTGAGGTGTGAAGTTTTCATGGATTGGTGAGTTTCTATTGGAAATTTATTAAAAATTTCAGTGGTATTTGTGCACCTATGGTGGATACCATTAAGAAGGAAAATCAACCTTTTTATTGGACAGAATCTACCGAAAAAGCTTTCAGCTTTTGAAGAAAAAGATTATTGAACAACCAGTCTTGAAGCTACTAGATTTCAACAAAAAATTTCATGTTCATTGTGATGCCAGTGGGATAGCCATTGGTGCAGTGCTCAGTTAAGAAGATAAGGCAATAGCATATTTTAATGAAAAGTTGAATGAGAGCAGGCAAAATTACATGTCTTATGATAATGAATTTTAAGCAGTCGTCCAGGCATTGAAGCATTGGCGACATTATTTATTAGCTAATGAATTTGTCTTGTTTTCAGACAATTCAGCACTATAGTACATTATGCAACAGCACAAGCTAAATCATAAGCATGAAAAATGGGTGGAGTATTTGTAGAGATTCACATTTGTTTTGAAACACATCAGCACTCAATCTAATAAGGTGGTCGATGCATTAAGCAGAAGAAGTTTGATCTTGCAAGAGAGCACAATACAAGTATTGGGATTCGAGCACCTTAAGGATTTGTACAAGACGGATACAGATTTTAAGGAAGCTTATGAAGCTTGCCAAAATCCACTATTGAGGGACAATAGCCCATGGTTGGACTATAACATGTAGGAGGGATTCTTGTTCAAAGGAGGACAGTTGTGTGTTCTGGAGTGTTCTATGCGGGAGAACTTGATTCAGGAAAAACACAGTGGTGGTTTGGCTGGACATTTTGGCATTGATAAGACTTTGGAACAACTGAATCATTTCTACTATTGGCCGAGGATGCAAAGGGATGTACAGAGATTTGTAACTAGATGCAAGATTTGTCAGCATGCAAAAGGACGTAGTCAAAACACAGGGTTGTATACACCCTTACCTATCTTAAGAAGACCTTCATACTCAGTCAGTTTGGACTTTGTTTTGGGCTTGCCAAAGACACAACGGGGTTACGATTCCATCATGGTCGTGGTGGACTATTTCACCAAGATGGAGCATTTCATACCATGCCAGAAGACAAGTGATGCCACACATGTAACGCACCTGTTCTTCTCAAAAATAGTCAAATTACATGGATTGCCAAAATCCATTATCTCAAACAAGGATGTGAAGTTCACATGCCATTTCTGGCAAACATTGTGGAAAAGTTTAGACACCAAACTCAATTTCAGCTCAGCTTATCATCCTCAGACAAATGGGCAAACTGAAGTTGTGAATTAGAGTCTAGGGAATTTACTAAGGAGTCTAGTTGGTGAGAATTCCAAACAGTGGGATCATGTGCTTGCATAGGCAGAGTTTGCCTATAACGACTCACCCAACAGAAGTACGAGCAGGAGACCTTTCCAAATCCTTTATGGAATACACCCATGCGGGATATTTGAGTGGAGGGACTTGGGACAGTTGGAGTGCAGAAGTTCTGATGGCAAAGATTTCGCAAAAGAAATCAGTGATCTTCATGAGTAGGTCAAATAGAAGCTATAGGACAACAACCAAAAATATAAGCAGAAAGTAAATTTGAAAAGACAGGAGGTATAGTTTGAGGTAGGAGACCTGGTACTAGCACACTTACGCAAAGAAAGGTTTCCTAAAGGAGAGTACAACAAGCTGAAGATGAAGAAAATTGGACCTTGTAAAATCCTCTGGAAGTTTTCTGCAAATGCTTACGAGTTGCAGTTACCTCTGGGAATTGGAATCTCGCTCATTTTTTAATGTGGCAGATATGTACCCATATGTTGTTGTTGATGCGGAAGACAGTTTAGAAAGACAAACATAGGACACCCAGGACAAGGAATAATCATGGATTAAGTAGATGCCTTTAGCACAGCCTTTGGAGATAGAACAGATTCTGGACATGCAGATAGACAGGAAGACATGAAAAAAAGAATATTTGCAATATCTAGTGAAGTGGAAGAACCATCCTATTGAGGATAGTTCCTGGTTAGATGTTGCACAAATTCAAGGTGTCGGGTACTCTATTGAGGAGCTCATGGGCAAGAGCCATGAGATTAATTTACCCCGGGAGCCTGATGTAGGGGCATCCAATTGAAGGGCTACAATTGTAGCTGAGCATTTGTTATCTTTGATTGGTCAAGAGGACATCTTATTTTTTATTTTTTCCTTGAAGGCTGAAGGTTGGGCTAACATAGCCTTGTAATTTTTGTTTTCCAAAGTTAAAGAATAAATTAGGAATAATTAGTTAGTAGAGTTAGTTTAATTAGTTAATTAGTTCTAGAAAACTGAATGACAGTTTCTCAACTGTATGGAGTTACAGGAAAGGTATTAAAATCGAGCTAGACCACCAAGTGAGGGTCTGCCATCCAGAGGGAGAGAGTAGTCAGGAAGATAGATTTCTTTGTGAGCAAGCAAGTGTGTAATGGTTACTTTTATACTTTAAAATAAAATTTGTTGTTTTCTATGTGCGAGTCATTCTATATTTAAGATGATAGTTTAGAGGGAGCTGAAACCATCTAGATTTTGAAACAAGATTGACAAATAAGTTGTTATAGACCCAAAAGAGAGGACCAAATACAGTCAAAATAAACTGAATGACGAATGAGGAAAGCAAGCATAGGTAACAATATCATTTACAAATTATAAATCAAATAGCTGTATATATTTTTATTTCCTCACAATCTTAGGAACAATAGAAACCACGATAAGCAAACAACCTATTTAGGCTAATAGTAAGACAAAAGAGGCCTAAATACCAAACCCTGTAAGGGTTTTAACAAAATTTAAATTACATCAAGCCAGAGCAAGGGAGGCCAAAAACCCATTTGGGTTTTTAACTATTGAAGCTCACAAATAGTACATAACAGCTAACATCAATTCAAAACAGAGAAAAACGAAAGGGTAAGACCCTATCCTATCTACACAGGGTTGTTGAGGAAGCTAGGCACAACTGGAGGCTATATATGCTATAACACCTGCAAAAGAAAAAAGACAAAGAATTAGATTCGCGAGCAGAGAAACTGAACATGATAGCAAAGTTTCACAAAGATTAAATTAAACTACTTACCTTTTAGGAGTTGAGCAAGCTCACGTCACAGTGAAGGTGAAGTCACTCTCTCAGTACCAAGGTTGTATGTCACAAGAGGGTTAGAAGCTGGGAGAAGGGGCAAACCACCCATGCAGATAGCGACATTATAGAAGCTAACTCTAAAAGGAAGCTCTGTGAGGAAGGAGCAGAAGGGTTAGAGGAAACTCAAAAAGAATTGAAAGAAAAAATCAGACAGAAAACTTACCAGTCGTGTAGAGGATGAGTTGCCTGGAGAAGGGACCAAGAACCTATCAGAAAATACATTAACCAACAGATACATGAAATTTCAGAACAACTTGAAAGCAGCAAGGTCAAAGCCATGACAGAAGTAAAACAGTTGCCCAATGTGAGGTTAAAGGTTGCAAGGAGAAACGTAGCCACCGGAGGGCTGAGGCCACAAGCTATTTTGCATTCTTGAAACCAGAGAACAGAACAAAGGCACAGGGACGAAACCCTTCCTTCATAGCCTCACCGGAGTGACAATGGATACCAACATCAAAAATCACAAAATCCTAAGTCTAATTTTCGTCAATGAGCTTTGGAATTATAACTTAAGCCTTCGGTTCTGAGCACAAGGTCACATTGGAAATGATTTGATAAGGCTTCAAAGTTATATTAATAAGTTTTTAAATACAAATTGCATATTGTAAGTGTGAGTACTTAAGGTTTCATACCCCACGGTCCCACCACTTATGAATGGAGGAAAGATTTATGTGTCAAATTATTAGGAGTTGAAGACAATAGTGCTAAGTGAAATTTATAGATGTACCCTCTGTTGGGCATCTAGGGTACAAAGAGAAAATTTAAACATTAAAAAATAAATACCTATGGCTAGGTATCAAAATGAAAGTGGTTGATTATATAGATAGGATTTTTGAGTGCCAAAATGTTAAGGATGAGCAGAGGCATCAAACTAAACTGCTACATACAATGTCCATTCCAAATTGGAAGTGATAATTCATTCCGGTTTATTTTATTAGGAAATTTTCTGAGAATTTGAAGTAACATGGTTCCATTATGGTGATGGTGGATAATGTCACTAAGTATATCTATTTTATTCCAATAAAATCATCATATAACACAACCAACTTTACAGAAATATACATGAGTGAAATTATTAGGTTACATGGAGTGCCTAAGAAAATCATTTGATAGTGATCCCAATTTTACATCAAACTTTTGGAAAATTTTATTTATGGCATTTGAAACTAATTTGAACCTCATTAAATCATATCATATAGAGTCGAATGGGTGGATAGAGATCGTAATTCACTTCATTGAATATATTCTAAGGATGCATGTGACGCACAAACCATCTAAATGAGAATAATATTTACACGTAGTTGAATTTTCCTATAATAATGGGTATTAGGATTCATTAAAGGTGATCCCATACAAGGAATTATATGGTTGGAAATGTAATACTATAGTGATTTGGGATCATCGAATGAAAAAAGTAGTGCTCGGGTTAGATATGCTCAAGGAAATGGAAGAACAAATAATGAAAATCAAATAAAATTTAAAGAAAGTCTAGGATAAGAAATTTGTGGGTTATTTGAGATATCTATAGGACTAGTCTAGTTGCATATGAACTTGCATTATCTACATGCATGCATTCCCATAATATTGAAAAATTGTGTACATGACCCTAACCTCACTATTGATTGGAACATGATTTAGGTTGAACCCAAAAGCAAATTTCAAGTAGAGCTAGTGTTTATCCTAGACAAAAATGTGAAGGAACTTTGAAACAAATCCATAAGGGTTGGTAAAGGTTTGATGGAGTTTTTATCGCTATTATATCCTTGAGAAAACCATGTGGGAGCTCGAGGAGGATATGTGGGAAAACATTCATACTCGTTTTGATCATTTTTGTGTAGGTATAATTTGTATAGTAACCCCTACATAGTATGTGCACTAAAGAAAATGAAAAAATAAGGGGGAGGGGAACAAGGAATGTTTTAAGGATGGAAGTTTATCTTTAATTTTAGAAACATTGGTGAATCTTACTAATCCTAAATATGCAAATTGTAAAATGTCTCGCAATATTTTTGTAAAAATATTTAGATTTCTAATGATTTTATATTAGTCTATATAAAGTTTTGGCGATTTTTAAGGTAAAATAATTCTATACTATAAAATGTGGGAGAATCGTTTTCTTTTAAATGCGAATTAATGAATATTTATTTTGGAAAAAACATGGAAAATTCACCCACCTGCGAATATTATCCCCTAAAATTTTCCCTTGAGGGGAATGTAATACGTTTGATTTTGTAATGAAAATTGTATATGACAAAGATATATTTTATTGGGTTGGGTGATAGGGCCATGATATGTAATGAAATTATTATACATAATGATAATAATAGACTACATCATTGGCTACATGACATAGGGTAAAAAAGGGTATGGGGGGTATGAATCAAGAAAAGGGAAACAAGAGTGGTTAGGGAGGCTTATAAACATCAAATTCAAAATCATGAAATAAATATTATTTAGTATAACTTTAATTTCATTAACTCTATGGAAAGTAAACCTTAGGTAATATGGGAGTAATTTAGATAATGTCATGTGTCAAGTTAAGGTTGTGCAAATAAAAGCGAGGATTTTTTGAGTTGAGGGTAGGGTTGGTTGTTCATTCCTACCTACTGATTTTATTGATTCATATGGTTTACTGGTGTGTTGGGAGAGAGGAACTTATATAAACATGATAGAAACTAAGTTATATGTGGAATCTAGTGAAAATTTATAGTAGGATCATATCTAGTGTCCTAACAAAGATAATTTCCTAGATAGCTTACATTAGATCCCTGTTAGTTAAGGGATTACAATTGAAGAGAAGTGGGATCCCATCTTGGCTTGTGTGGGCTAAGGTGGGAAAGAAAAATGGTGATTGGGATGGTTGTATTAGTAAGGTAATTGTGTAACATAATGTATTGGTTTGAGTGATAGAGTTATCATTCTAGTGCTTGTGGTGTCATAGCCCCAGCTTAGGGGTGGCCTATAATAGTGCTTGAGGCTGGGGGGGACATCCTTATTCAAGAACCATTTCATGGATTTCACTAAGATAAGTGTTCTATTATGATTTGTGTGTTAATGACAATCTTTATATGTGTTTTATATATGGCAATTTACGTTAAACATTTAATGGCTATGATATATTTATGTTTTTGTTAATTCATCATGATTTGCATATATGTTAATGTATAATTTTGGGAATTCATCTTGTGCATATGTAGGGAACAATTAATCAAATGGTATCAAAGTTATTTTTTATGGGTTATATGAGCGAGGATAAAGAAAAAACAAAAATTTAGTGTGTGTGCAAAGCATAAAATGTTGTTAGTGGAAGCTAGCATGGAGTTGGGCACACTTTATAGAGTATTTCCACCAAGACTGGAAGTAGATCATGAGATATAGTTTTTAACTAACTCCCCATTTCCAAATATTTGGTTGTACAAAATGTCCATCCTAGAAGTAGACAAAGTGAAGGAATTGTTGTAGTAGTTTCCAGAGTCAGGAGTAATTCAGCCAAGCAGCTCATCTTTGGGGTCATGTATCTTCATAATACTGAAGAAGGATGGAACTTGGTGAATGTGTATTGACTATAGAGATTTAAATAATCTCACCACAAAAAAATCAATACTTTCTTACCAGAATGAATGAAACATTAGATTAATTGCAACTTCCTAAGTACTTCACCAAGTTGGATCTCAAATAAGGATACTAGTAGGTATGAGTTAAAGAAAATGAAACTTGGAGGAATACTTGCAAGACAATGAAAGGTCTATATGAATATATGGTAACATCTTATATTTTATGTAATGCACTAATTACATTTATGCACTCGATAAATAATGCATTACAACCTTTTCTAGATTCACTTGTGATAGTGTACATAAGTGATATATGTCGGAAATAACACTGAGAGGGGGTGTGAAACAATATTAGTCAACTCTGTAACTTTTTAATTTCATACTCAATTTCATATACGCTACTTCAATGAAAGGAACTTGTGTGTACACACAACTGTATTTAAACCAACCAGCGTATTTTTACCAAACTTATGATTCAATAAATTCATCGTATGTTGATCATTAATCAGAGCATCAGTACTTCATTAATCATGTAAACAATAACCATGAGCAGTGATAACAAAATAAACCATCACATATAAGAAACACACATGAACACTAAGATTTAAGGTGGAAACCCAATACAGTGCAAAAACCACCTACTGCTATCGTCTCTGTCTTCTTTAATAATAAGAAAATCTGTTTACAATCTTGTACTGGTGCAGACTCATACCAGTACGCAGGCTTCTACCTGCAGAAGGTTACAACCTTCTCTCATTCTCCAGTTTCTACTGGAAGGGAGCTACGACCCCCTAGCTTTTGTACTAGCCGATATATTTGCTAGTACGTAGGCACCGGCCTACAGAAGGCTACAACCTTCTCTCTTTCTTCAGGGATCACGTTTTATAAATTTTTAGACTGGATACTCCTGGAACTCAATAACGCAATCTGAAGGCCACGTTTCATCCAATTTTCATATTGGACCCATCACAACATTGAAGCTTAGAATCATAACTACAATAGAATCGTCAGGTACATCTGCATCAAGCAATCACTGAAACTCAAACATCACTTTCTGAATCAACCACAACTGAATCAATCAATCACTGACAATCCATCAGCACTAAAGCAAATCATATTCAGAACACCGTCACTAGAATACAGTCACCAGAACACAAAGCAGAACCCAGAACTCTACAACAGCAAGCAGAAACAACTGAAACTTTAAACATCACACTTCATAAGGTATATGCTACTTCCATGTGTCGAACCAGCATGTATACGCTCTTTTACCAAAGGGAACCCACGTACAGATCCGCAAATTTTAATTCATAATGTATATGCTACTTTGATGTGTTGAACCAGTGTGTGTACACACTTTTGCCAAAGCAAACCTGCGTACAGATCTATAAATGCTAATTTAAAACATCACAACTATTCCAGACTTCAGTCATACCTAGATCATAACATTTACAGAATAAAAACATGCATCAGTATTCAGATCTAGACTGTCCAAGATCAAACCCCATAATGATAATACATTTAAGTCTTTATGATTTCATTTCATCAATCTTCATCCGCCACATAGGTGCATCCTTTGATTAGATAAGGCATCATAAGCTCATTAACCTGCATATTTGATCCAACACTTTACAAGATATTCAAATACTTGCACACCTTGGCCTAATGATCTTCTCCTCCTTATATAGTTCAAGGCCTTTCTCAATAGCATGGACCAAAACCACTTAAGACCAATACCTCAAACCAAATACCTTGGGTCAAATACCTTGGACCAAGAGATACCTTGGACCAAAAACTTTGGTTTTCCAAGATGGACACGCCTTTCCTTTTGTGAAAGTGCATGTGTACGTATACACTTCTTTTGTTCAGTCAACCTGCGTGTATACACAGCTTGGACAAGGTGAACAAGCGTATACCACTTAACATACCTGAAACTATCCTTTTTCTTCAACTTCTTAATTCTGATCTGTAGTCCTTTGTTACTTCATCTTGTTCTTTCGTATCATTACTTTGTTCCCTCTGAATAGATAATGTGATTTGTCTTTGTACATTACATCTGAACTGATTCCTTTGAGCTGCCCTGCATTTTTTCACTTTTGTAAATACACCTACCAAGCATTTTGTCACATCTAATATTTCTCCTATAGATTCATAGATTCATCTAGTTACCTTATATAAGTGAGTTGTTATGCTACAAATGGGTTTCCATCAAGTACAACACATTCATCATAATGCCAACAATATATTGGTTTATATCTCTAGCTTAGAAGATATTATTTGACATCTCATGAATGTGTTAAAGACTTCATAAAGTAATTAGTTGATGCATAAACTTAAGATATGTAAGCTTTTTTAACAATCATTTTTTTAGGGTATGTGGTTTGTGCAAGGGAATTTAGGATAGATTTCATCAATATAGAGACCATCATAAGTGGTTGGTTCTTACTAACATCACTAAGAATGGGATATTTATTAGGATAAAACAATACCTACAAAATTGTATATCATCCATTTTAGCTATAGCTACACCACTTCATGCTTTAACAACCAATAGTGACAATTTCTAGTAGGGAAAGAATTGTTACAAAGCTTTCAATGAACTTAAATGAAACATCAATTAAGCAGTAGTTCTTGCATTGGCTAATTTGTAGAATTATTTTGAAGTGGAGTAGGATGCAAGTGGAGTTTCTATGAGAGAAATATTAATGAACATTTGTAAGCTTATAAGCTATCATTTTGGACAGTTTCATGGTGGATTCTTGAACTAAACTATTATGATAAGGAACTTCATGACCTAGTTCAAGCTTTTAAGAAGTGGAAGCATTATCTAATGGGTAAAGAAACCATTATTCACACTCATCACCAATCACTATAGTATTTGTAGGCTTAAAGTAAGCTTCAACAAACAAAACACTACAAGTTGATGTGGTTTTCACAAAAAAAATCATCTAGTAATCAAATATAAGAAAGGGAACATTATTAATATGGTATACAAAGAGGAATATATGGAAGACAAGGACCTTAACAAGTTGTTTCAATAGGGCTAAATTTGTTTAGAAAAATGTGAATGTAATATTTACTATCATCTCCAAAATGTGCTACTCTACAAGGAAGACAAGATCTATGTTCCTAAAGTTAAGATATTGTAACTTATCAAAGAGATTCACAACTCCAAGGTTGTACTATATTTTGGTATTGGAAATATGATTCCCAACTTATAAAGGAATGTGTATTGACTGAAAATTCAAGAGGATGTGGCTCAATTTATTAGGGAATCCATACTTTATTGTATGAATAAACTTAATAATAAAAAGAAAGGCTTGTGCCATTCGTTATATATAACCACTAAACCCTAAGATAACATCTCCATTGATTTTTATGGTTGAATTGCTAACAATTATAAATAGACATGACTATATATTTATGGTAATTGAAAGTTTTAGTAAAATGTCAAGTCTTATTCCATAAAAGGAAAAGAGGCAAAAAACATGTTCTTTGAAAAGGTTTGGATGAAATTTGGGATAAGGAAAAATATCTTAGATAGGGATACTAGATTTATCAATCTCTTTTAGACTACATTTCTGTAGAAGATGAACGCTAAATTGAAGAGATCCACATATTTCCATCCATTGGCACGTGCTCAAACACAATTAGTCAATAGAAAATTCATTCAACTTTTGAGAGACTATAAGTAGAAGTATCCAAAGTCATTGGATGACAATTTGGTTTATCTTCAACACTTTTATAATAGTCAAATCCATATTGATATTTCTAAGTCCCCTTTTGAAGCTTGTATTTGGTAACTTGCCCCATTTTCCTTGGATGTTGTATATGGGAAACAAGTAGGATTGATTAAACACATAAAAACAGATCCATTGAAAGTAGAAAAAGTTATTGAAAATATTAGTGGATCCATTACAAGGAAACAATTATAAACATAAAATTGAGAAAAAATTCAAGGTGGAAGCTGGAGTTTGGTTACATCTGAATAAATAAAAGACTACAAGGTCCTTATAAGATCAAGGCTCTAGCCGATAGTCCTTTTGAGGTATTGAAGAAGGTGGATGATAACTCTTATAGATTTACTCTACCCCCATATATGTGCAGTTATTGAATAGTGAATTGGAAAATCTCAAAACTCTACGAACCTTCCACATTAGATCATGAAATAAAGGAGTACATCCTACCTACCATAGAGGACATAACACAAGAATTTTAGGAAGGGTTGGTAGAAGATATAATTTTGCAAATTAATTCTAGAACTAGTAGATAAGGGAAGCATGAAATTTGGTAGGTTGAATTGAAAGAGCACCTTCTTGTGAATGCTAAATGGTAATCTAGAGAGAAGGTATAGGAAAACATTTTTTCACCTCATTCAATAAAAGATTTTGGGAACAAAAAACTGGGCCTAAATGGGAAGTTATTATTTATAACTAATCATTACATAATGTGTCATTTATCATGGCATTTTCTAGGTGGAAAAACTAAAGGAATTTGCCTACAATTCCCATTTTAGGGGTATGTACCAATTTGATGATTTGGAATTTGGAATCTTCTAGAGCTAATTTGAGGCTTCAAATGACATTCCTTGAGTTCAAAACTTTGCAATCCTAATTCTTGATCATTCAATGTTGTTTCACATTAAAATATTTCCAATGATGTGGAAATCACTTCAATGTGAGTTGGTATGTGAATGTTATGCCTCCTATAAACCTATTGACCATTATGGTACCAAGTGGATGACACATCAAACCTCATTATTTTCTCATGCAAGGCTAGTTATGTGTATACTTTCAAGCATGTTATGGAGGAATTAAAACCTTCACAGTAACTGAGAGTTGAGGCATGCAAAATCTCTAACCCTAACTCTCAATGATAACCACCAAGGAATGTTAAACACTAGGCCACAAGAGAAGCAAGGGTTCTATTCTTTTAGTATTGTTATCTTTCCAAAGTTGAATATAGTGTCTAGGAGTGAGCTATTGCAATGTAATGTAAGAGGTAGAATATTCTACCGTAGTTATTCATGCAAGAATGTCCATGTCAACTTCATAGTGAGTATCCCTTTCTTTTAATCTGCATTTCGTAAATGAAGAAAAAAAAGTAGAGCATAGGCATGACCTTTTAGATGGCTATTCTCCCATAGTGGGTTTCCCATGGTACATCTTGTGTATACTTCTATGGATGGTGCCTCCATTCATTTGATTAGCATTTATATAATTCTAAGGACTTATGTATTAATCATAAATCTGAAATTTAAGATAATAAACTACTCAATTTCAAAATTTCAAAATATGATAATGTTTTATTAAAAATTCACTATAGTTCATTACTCCTCAAAGAAACAAACGGTTCACCCCGTAAACAAAATAAATATGATTATTATTTTTTATTAAAATGTAATCTTTAAAACGAGTTAGTTTGTCGAGTGTACTCCATCACCTCCTATGCAGAGTTAAATGTATTTGGAAGCAAATTTCAACTTGCTCTTTATTGGCTATTTTTTTATTACTTTTAGGTGTTTTATTATGGTTCTTTTCATGGTTGTTTTCTTCAGCATCGTTTGCTCCATGGTTTGATTTTGTAGTGTGCAGTTTGTACTATGAATATATTGTCGTACTGTATAAAATATTGTAACACTAACAATAAACTACGTTAAAAATATTTCCATTACAGGTCTCTTTGACCCTGCTGTCACACTAGACTTTCTAGGCTCAGAAATTGTCAAATGTATCGACCTGGCAAAAGAGGGACTCCATGGAGTTCTTTTGGTACTTTCGGTTAAAACTCGATTTTCTGCAGAAGAAGCGAGCACTTTAGAGACCTTGCAAATGTTGTTTGGTGAGAAAATTATCAATTACATGGTCATTATCTTTACTGGGGGTGACGAGTTGGATGACAGTGAACAGTCAATAGAAGACTACTTGAAGGACAGCTCACTTATGCTTTAGGTTAGGTTTTTCACTTTTCTTACCAAAAGGTTCTTCTCTAACATTTTTATGATTAGGGATTATCTCCTAATATAACTTCTGTAATTGATGTTCACAAAGAAATGACATAGTAATGAACTCTCTTTGCAAGCATTCTTTTTGAGAAAATCAGCGATGTCCTTCGACTTCCATACAGAGATGGGAAGTGAATTTTATTAAGATAATACCATATGCCTAAACAAATAGTTATTCATTCAGTATAGCCTTTTCGTCTTAAACCACAATTGATGCAAAGAAAACCGTAGAAGTGAAACATTATATTATTTTATTTTGGCTTAGTTTAAAAAAATTACGGAAAATAATAGATATTACTTTAAGATTATGATAAAATTGGTAGGGATTTTTGAAAATATAGATTATAGTTGTCAAAATTCAAAATTTTGGGTGCCCAAAATTTTTAATTGTGCTGAATCTATTTCTATTATTAAAAAACTATTAAACACCCCAACATTTTGATTTTTTAAAATTTATTTTACAACCAAGAAACTACATTTTTACAAATTTATAACATCAATAAACAACACCATTTTATTTTGGCTCCTTTCTTTGTTCTAGTAGCACATTCCGGCATACCCATGTTTTGACCTTATATGTTTCTCTCATTGACTCATAATGTCAAATAGCCACAATTTCCTTAGATTCAAGTTGCTTGCCGGTTGAAGTTTAAAGTGCTAGTAACTATGGTATAAATTCCTATTTTGCTTCTACCTTATTCTTGAAAAAGTCTTTTTGCAGCAATTTCCTAGGCTTTTCAGTTTCTTTGATATTCTAACTATGTAAATGAGTCTTTTTCTAGCTATGTAAATGTGTCTTTTCTTTACTCCCTTTTGGTTATTTTAATTTAAATATACCTTATTCTTGAAAAAGTCTTTTTGCAGCAATTTCCTAGGCTTTTCAGTTTCTTTGATATTCTAACTATGTAAATGAGTCTTTTTCTAGCTATGTAAATGTGTCTTTTCTTTACTCCCTTTTGGTTATTTTAATTTAAATATTGAATAGGAGAAAGGTCTAGTTAATGTTAGATGGAAGTACTATATTCCTAAATGCTTGATGTTTTTACTAAGACTATGTGATTTATTCCAGACAATTGACTCTTACTCTTAATTTCTCCATATAATATTTAAACATGGAATTTGAACAGATCAAAACTCTACCTCGACACGAACACGCCGGTTTACACCACTTAAAATATGAATATTGAAATATAATTTTGTTGTCGTTAGTTTTTTTTAATAATATGTTTTTTATTTTCTCACACATATATCATCAGATGTGATGTACTAGCTACTGAAATGACCTGTTTAAATTTCATATATGTAAACGTTTAACCCATGTAGATGCCTGCAGGATCTTTTACGGAAGTGCAAAGATAGAATGGTCGTGTTCAATAATAAAACCAAATCAGAAGAGGTGAAAGAAGAACAAGTAAAGCAATTGCTAAAGCAGATAGATGTTATAATTGCTCAAAATGGAGGGCGTCCTTATTCTAATGACATGTTCCGCGAAGCTCAGGTATGTCTACACATTTCCGAATACTGGGAACTGGAACGGGAAATGAATATATATATGTGGGGGGCTGTCATTGCTGATTATGTTTTATTTATACAGGAATGGTCAAAGAAGCGCAAGGAAGTCGAGTCAGGTGGATCTTCGAAGAAAGAAGTAGAGATTTTACTGCAAAAATTGGAAAAACAGCAGGCTGAACAGTTTAGGAAAACAACAGAAATGGTAATCATTTTATTCGTATCATCGCGGCCAGATAAAGTTTAAATTTAGGAACATACGCGAGATTAGTATATTTATTCTGAGTAGTTTTGAGTCTACTTAATCATCTAGCTTTTTCAAGTGAAAAAATCGGTAATTTTGATTCTGCCTAGGATTGACCAAACCTCATAGCTGTTCGATCACCACTTGACTTAAAAAAAAAACTAAAACAATGAATTCTACTTACAAAAATGCAACTCTATTATTGTTTTGTCATGTGGTTTCCTCCTTTATCCCTTATATTGGTATCAGAGCAGCTTCGTGTGATCTTTCACTTGTAAATCCACTGCCATTAAGAAAAAAAAACCAAACTCGCTGTGCCACTTGCATATCCATTATCCTCCCGCCCTCGAAGGAGCGAGTGTGTCGAAGGGAGAAAATTAAAAGTCTTCGTGTGGAGAGAGATTCGGCGTCGAATTCGCGATCATTTAAAAGCATATATTCATAATCTTATTAATGCAGGTCACATTCAAATTTTGTTTGGAGATATTTTTGGAGATTGGAGTATAAAGAAAATATAAAATAAGCTATGTTGCATGAGTTTTTAGAACA